>CM031088.1:15486073-15761857 GCA_018257905.1 Gillenia trifoliata | reverse complement strand
TCCTATTTTATTCCTTAAACAGAGGTCATAGTCTCTGTATTCTAACATGGCCTCAGAGCCAGGTTTGGTCGCTTAACACTGGGCGATTGAATCTGTGAAAGAGACAAGTTGAATCTGAAGAAATTGCTTAAGAGATCTGTGTCTAACATGGCAGGGTCTGGAGGTGGTGAGTTGAGGGCGCCGATCTTCACCGGCGAAAACTACGAGTTCTGGAGCATAAGGATGAAGACTATCTTCAAGTCTCACGGGTTGTGGGAATTTGTGGAGAAAGGACTTGAGTGCTCAGATTCGAAGGGAGCTGAAGATACTGAAGCAAAGAAGAAGACGAAGGAGGGAGCAAGTGATTCTGTAATCCTCACGGAGAAGCTCATGAAAGATGCCAAGGCATTGGGGCTGATTCAGGGAGCTGTTTCTGATGAGATTTTTCCTCGGATCTCTCATGAAGAAACTTCAAAGGGAGCTTGGGATATCTTGATGCAGGAATTTCATGGTGACAAACAGGTGAGAAGTGTTAAATTGCAAGGACTTCGTAGAGAATTTGAATATACCAGAATGAGAGATGATGAATCTCTATCTGTGTATCTGACGAAGTTGTTTGAGTTAATTAATCAAATGAGAAGCTATGGTGAAGAATTATCTAGAGAAAGAATTGTGCAGAAAATTTTGATTAGCTTGCCTTCTGCATATGATTCTATATGTTCTGTGATTGAGCATTCAAGAGACATTGATGTGATTGAGGTTCAAGAAGTTGTGGCTTCGTTGAAGAGCTTTGCTCAGAGGTTGGAGAGGCATAATGAGAATAAGACTGAGAGAGCATTTGCAAGTTTAAGTGTGCATTCTAAGTCTGCCAATTCTTCTGGAAATCAAAGCAATCGATCTCAAAAGAATTGGAAATCGAAATTTAAGAAGTGGGATCAGAAATCTACTTACCAATCTGGGAAGCAAGTTACAGCAGCAGAAGGCAGTAGACAACCTTGCAGGCATTGTGACAAGTATCACTATGGAGAGTGCTTTCTTAAAGGCAAGCCTAAATGCTATGGCTGTGGAAAACTTGGTCACATTGCAAAGGACTGTAATGCTAAGAAGGGTACTCAGGGTGTTCAGCAGCTGCATTTCGCAGCACAGGTTCCTCCTACACCAACTATGTTCTATGTGAATGAGGAAGTTGGTAAGAAATCCATTGAAGATGTGTGGTATGTAGATAGTGGTTGTAGTAACCACATGACTGGTAGAGAAGATATTCTAGTCGACATTGACAGGAACATAACTGCAAAAGTAGAAATGGGAACTGGACAATTGGTTGATGTGGTTGGAAAAGGAAATCTGGTGGTGGATACTAAGATGGGAAAGAGGTATATCAAAGAGGTAATGCTTGTTTCTGGTCTTAAAGAAAACTTACTCAGTGTAGGGCAGATGGTTGAACATGGATACTTCGTTATTTTTGGAGATAATAAGGTTGAAATCTATGATGATCGAATGGGCACTAATCTGGTTGCTCGAGTGCAAATGAAAGGAAGTAGAAGTTTTCCTTTGAAACTCCAAACAGATCTGCATTTTGCTTTGAGTGCAAGAGCAAGTGTGAGTAAATCAACCTTGATGTGGCATAGAAGATTGGGGCATCTGAATCTTGACAGTTTGAAGTTGTTACAAGAGAAAGAAATGGTGATTGGATTGCCAGAAATCAAAAATACACATGAAGTTTGTGAAGGATGCATTCTTGGAAAACACTGCAGAGATTCTTTTCCAAGAGAGACAAATAGTAGAGCCACTGTTCCATTGGAGTTGGTACACACAGATGTCTGTGGTCCAATGCAGACTGTCACAAAAGCTGGAAACAGGTATTTCCTTACCTTCATAGATGACTGTACTCGGATGTGTTGGATTTACTTTTTGAGAAACAAGTCAGAAGTGTTTAATGTCTTCAAGAGATTTAAGGCTACTGTTGAACTGCAAAGTGGATATAAGTTGAAGAAAATGAGAAGTGACAGAGGTGGGGAATATACATCCAATGAGTTCAACAGATTTTGTGAAGAAGTGGGAATGGAAAGGCAACTGACAGTGGCATATTCACCACAGCAGAATGGGATAGCAGAGAGGAAGAATAGAACGATTGTAGAAATGGCAAAATGTATGATGTTTGAGAAGAAGATACCACTGGAGTTTTGGGCTGAAGCAGTTAATACTGCAGTGTATGTGCTGAATAGGTGTCCAACTAAGGCTTTGGATAAGAAAACTCCATTTGAAGCCTACAGTGGAAGAAAGCCAGGAATTAAGCATTTGAGAGTGTTTGGTTCTTTGTGCTATGCTCATGTCCCAGAACAGCAGAGACAGAAGTTCGATGTGTCAAGTACAAGATGTATATTTCTGGGATATGGAAGTTGTGAGAAAGGCTACAAGCTGTATAACATTGAATCTGGAAAAGTGATCATATCCAGAGATGTCGTTTTTAATGAGGAAGCAAGTTGGGATTGGAGTAAGCAGAAAGAATGCTTCATTTCAGTTCCACTTACTGAAAGGTTTATAGAAACAGAAACTGGTGAATCAAACTTAACTCAGGTTGAAATGTCAGAAATGGATGGAAGGTTATCTAGTGGATGTGATGAAGTGCAATCTCGAGATGAACCTGCTGGACAAAGTGAAAGCACAGGTCCACAGGATGTTGATCACACTCCACTGAAATACAAAAGTATTGCTGAAGTCTATGAAAAATGCAATCTCTGCATTATTGAACCTGAAACTTTTGAAGAGGCAGTTAGGGATGAAGCATGGCAGAAGGCAATGGAGAGTGAAATTGCAATGATAGAGAAGAATAAGACCTGGGAATTAGTCAGTAGACCGGCAGATAAGCCAGTAATTGGTGTTAAATGGGTTTACAAAACCAAGCTGAACCTTGATGGCTCTGTGCAGAAGAATAAAGCCAGACTGGTTGCAAAAGGTTATTCTCAAAAGCCTGGAATTGACTTTAATGAAACCTTTGCACCAGTGGCTAGGCTTGACACAATTAGAACCTTAATTGCATTAGCTGCACAGAAAGGATGGAAGCTGTTTCAACTGGATGTGAAGTCAGCATTTTTGAATGGTGTGTTACAAGAAGAAGTGTATGTGGACCAGCCACCTGGATTTGTAGTAAAGAACAAGGAAGATGGAGTTTACAGACTCAAGAAGGCTTTGTATGGTCTTAAGCAAGCACCAAGGGCTTGGTATGAAGAAATTAACTCTTATTTTACTAAGGCAGGTTTCCAAAGGAGTCCTAGTGAAGCAACACTGTATGTGAAGACTGATAAGTGTGGGATACTCATTGTCTCACTTTATGTGGATGATATAATCTATACTGGGAGTTCACAAGATCAAATGAAGGAATTCAAAGAAGCAATGATGCAACAGTATGAAATGACTGATCTCGGGTTGCTGCATCATTTCTTGGGTTTGGGAGTGATACAGACTGATTCATATATTTTCTTGCACCAGAAAAAATATGCAAGGACACTTTTGGATAAATTTGGTCTCAGGGATTGCAAATCAGTTGCAACTCCTCTTGCAGTAAATGAGAAGTTATCGAAGACTGATGAAAGTGAGTCTGCAGATGAAAGTTTATACAGACAGATTGTTGGAAGTTTACTTTATCTGACTGCCACAAGGCCTGACATCATGTTTGCAGCAAGCTTGTTAGCCAGATTTATGCATGGTCCAACTAGAAAACATCTGGGAACTGCCAAAAGAGTGCTTAGGTACATTCAAGGTACACTTGATTATGGTATAGCATATGAGAAAGGGAAGGATGCAATGCTCATCGGCTATTGTGATAGTGACTGGTCAGGAAGCGAGGATGACATGAAGAGCACATCGGGATATGCTTTTAATCTTGGATCTGGTATTTTCTCCTGGGCATCAGTGAAGCAAAGCAGTGTTGCACTGTCTACTGCAGAGGCTGAGTATGTCAGCGCAGCAGAAGCCACTGCACAAGCAGTTTGGCTAAGATTTGTTATGTCAGATTTTGGTGAAGAACAAGTTGAAGCTACCCCGATAATGTGTGATAACACCTCAGCTATTGCCATTACCAAGAATCCAGTGCATCATCACAAAACCAGACATATAAACAGAAGATTTCATTTCATTCGTGATGCTTTGCAAAATGGAGAAATTGATCTGCAATACTGCAAGACAGAGGAACAGACTGCAGACATCTTCACTAAGGCATTGGCAAGGGATAGATTTGAGTATCTAAGGAAGAAACTTGGAGTAATTTCAGCTAAACACTTAGAAGGGAGTGTTGGAATATAAGTGTTTTAGCTGACTTATTGTATTTAGTTTTACAAGTTTAAATGTGGTCGTTGGATTACGTTGATTGAACATTAAGATGTAATCTTAGAGAGTTAGTATTTTGTGAAGCACTTGTAACTATCTTATAGGATAGATCAAATGAAGGGTTGGATGTGTGTGTTGTACCCATGTGAAAGAATCTCTCTTTCCTCCTACTTTTCGCGGTAATGTCGAGACACACGTTTTGTGTGTGAAAGCGACAAAAGCAATTCATCTTCTTCTTCTCTGGGATTTTGTTCTCCGCCCAACTTGCCGAGTGTTCTTCATCACCATTTCTGTTTTATTCCTTAAACGAAGAGGTCATAGTCTCTATGTTCTAACAAAAAATTACTAAGAGAATATGGGTGGATTTTTATTTTATTTCAAGCAGCTATAGAAAAAGAATGGCTGGTCATGTTATAATTACACTGATAATTTAAGATGAACAAAAATGATGCTTCAGAATACAACCGTCTGCCATCTTCTTTGTTAACCAACTTTTACGAACAGCTTTCGGCTGCCATGTACAAACTTCGGAAGGTAGAACGCAGAATTTACGATTGCGAAAATTACTATTGATGAACAATTAACAGTACTGTTGATGAACTTCATCAGAATGCAACATATATTATCTCAATGACAATGTATGAACCTTTTAATTATCGTTTCATCATAACATGTTTTCTTGAGGCCGGGAATGTGAGTTTCATAATGTAGTCTTCCCAATCAATGCACTTCGGATCAAAATCAAAAGTTTCTGCTTCCATAAAACTCTCCTTGTTATCCTTCGCAACTTCTCGGTATTAATGTCATCAAAGCTACATTTAAAACATGTTAATTCAACGCATGAAAAGCTATGATAAAATTACAAACATATGTTTATATACAAAGCAAAAAAAAGACGTACATGCCCTTGAATAGCATATAGGGCTCGTATAGCTCCTGCGCGCATCACCAATTTTAGTTTCTGATTATAGTTAAGATACATGTCTTGGAAACAATGGCCAAATACTTCATTCACAAACTTTAAACCCTTCCAAAGAAAAAAAAAAGGGTAGCATGAAGGAAGCAAATTTATAGTTAATGTGCACATCATTATGCATATATACACATATGTCTATATATATATATTTGTATTCACTATTGTATTTATTTCATTGTATACTACTAGAAAGGAAGGAAATAACAAACCTCCAAGGTAGCATGAAGCGTGTTGCATATACATGCGAAAAGTAACCATCTTGAATCTTTTGTACCCTTGCCAACCTTGACGGCTTTCCATCCTTGTTAATCCATGGATTTTAGGTGAAGTATCGGAAGATAAAATTGTGAATATGAGAAGAATATTATAGGATTCTTCGATGATGTTCCCACATGATAAATGATTGTAGAAGAACAATGTACGACAGTACCAATGCTACAATTATTGAATTTACCACCATACCAACAGAATCTGCATAATTTAAAAATAACGTTTGTTCTTTAGTTCGGCATAAACTAAGTGCCACTTTAGGTTTTTTTTTTTTGCCTGAAAATATCTTTTAAATGCATTCATAGTTTTTCAAAATCATGTTTGTTAAGGTAATGTTTTATCGTCATACAGTTAAACAACATAAGGTAAGTGTTTCCAAATTGTAATTTGCGTGAATTACATGACATATAGAGAGGAAGTAACGGTCTGTTGTTGTTATACTTTTGTTTCTTGACTATAAATAGAGATGATTAATTAGGTGATGGCAAGAAAACATTTACCATATAAACTAATAAATTTTGTGTGTGCATACACTTGTGTGTTAAAGCTCAAACATAAACCAATATGTAGCTTAATATGATATGCATATTAATCATGCAGAATCATCCGAAATTAATTAATAGAGCACACATAAAGCTATACTCTAAGTAAGTCAAAAAGAATGGTAGGGTGCCATACACAATCACTTTGTGAGTAAGAATATATTCTGGGTAGTGTGGTGCGGATATCATATAAGTTTATTTACTCACCATATCAAATACCGACGTAGGATCGAAGAGTAGACATGTCGAATTTTCCTTTACAGTAACCAGCAATTACGCTATCGATGGTTCTGTAGCAACCAAAATAACATATATTTATGAGTTTAGAAATTAAATGACTTAAATAAGGCCAGCAAAATGAAAATACACTTATGAGGAATGCACAAGGAGTTTTTCAGAAACTTTAAGGGACAATTATGCTCCCCAAAAACACTTTAAAGGGCTAGCATACTTACCTGAAACCTTGAACCCAGCGCTAAAATGGTTCCTTGTATGTACTAGTGACTACCGTTGGGCGTAAGATGACTATGGGTAGATTATCTTTTTTGAGTGTTCTATAATTATTTCTCCATCGCCTTTGTAAGCATAGGTGTTTGGCCATCCATACGATTTAGACCTAATCATTAATTGCATGAAAGAATGTTAACCAATAAGAGTTAGGTAATTCTATGAAAATAAACAAAAATTGCAAACAAAAACTTAGGAATGTTTAAATAGAAAATTAGCAAAAAGCCATTAATGACATACAATTAAAGAAGTCGGGTTATGGTAGAGAAAGTATTTGCGGCTTAATTATTGATAAAACCACTTGTTTAATATTTAGTGAAAAAAGTTCTCTTGATTTTCATGAAAAACTTTGGAGAAACAAAAGGTCAGAATTGAGAATCGTGTTTCGGGGTTTTATAGGGCTGTAGATAGAGTGATGGACCGAGAAACCTTTCAATGCCAAAAATCCTTCATTGCGGTTGTAATGACTTCTTTTGTCGCATCTTCTGCTTTAGTTCCTTCAATTTCTCCTCCACCAGATTCTTCTCAAGCACCTTGAAATCAAGCTTAGATTTCTCCTTATCATCCATGCAAGATGAGTCCTCTGAAGTATGATTCCTTCCTTTTGCCGCACACACATAGGCTGAGAAACTTTCACCATCAGTATATATGTAAATCAAAGACCTTAATACGGGAAACAAATTTGAGATTGATTGATAAGTAAAATTGAACTAACATAAACTACCGAGTTTTAGAATTAGTGCCTTAATTATTTTGCATTATTCATTCTTCAATGTAACAAAATGTGCATCATTTGTCCTTTCGGTGGATGTCGTCAGCCTTCCCCGTCCAGGGCCACGTGTCATGCGTGAGGTGTTTTTAAGGGTATATCGAGCAATAAAGGAAAATCAAATTTGCACTCCAACGGCTTGTCAAAGTCGGGAGAGGCGAGAGAAGTAAAAGCTCTTCAGTTTTTAGCCAAATGGGATTGATTTGGCCGAGGCATAAGTGGTGGTCGTGTAGGGTTTTGAGACAGCAGTGCGGGAGGCGTTGGAGGCAGTGGCGTTGTATGGCGGCGAGACTTTAGAATTCGAAAGAGGTAGGGCATGCTGGTTGGGGATGGGGGCTACTCGGAGGCTGGGCATCTTGGTCTGATTTTGCCTTCAAATATAATTTTCCTCTTTGTTGCACGATGTACCCCTAAAAACACTTCACATAAGTGGCACATAGTCTTACAGACTGACGACTTAACATCCATCCCGAAGATGAATGTCGCGCATTTTGTAATCGAGGCGTAAATTAGCGGAAAAAATAGTTCGTGAAGCGGAGTCACAAGCCGAGTGAAGTGGGGACTAATTACGAATTTTACTCTTATTTCGATATGCAACTTAAAGCATCTCCAATGGTGTAGCAAAAGGAGAAATAGAAGCAAAACTGTACTATATTGGTGACGTGGCAAGTTGACTCTCAATTGCCTCATAGAAAAAATATGTCACTCAATAGAATATAGACAAACCAAGTAGGCAAATTTTATTTTATTATATTATTTTCATCTCTAACATCTACTTTTATCCTTTATTTTTGTTTTCTTTCTTTATGGAATACTTTATTATAAATAGAAACGTGGAAGCTCATTTGTCTATAATGTTGAAAGTATGCATCATTGCCTGCTTTGTGGATGTAGGCAAACTTTGCCTACCCAAGGTGACCACACTATTGGGTATGTTTTTGCTTACGTGACTCATTAAATGGGTTTGACTATCCATTTGCCTACTACATTGGATATGCCTGCAGTTAGACAAGGGAAAATAAGAAACTTAGCAAATGATGTTTCTTGCTAGTTAAATATGAGGAGCCACGAAGGATAAACTAGGTCCAGTAGACTCGCCAACACAAGTCTTCATTTTGGGAGAGATTTTTGAATGTATTTGGAACGCACAAGACGGTACACCACGTGTTATAATATAAATGAGAGGACAACAAGAATTACATACATAAAATGAGACATATCACTTAATATCGTCATATATTTAACGTGATTTTCACCTTTTATTCAGGTACACATAAAAATTTCTCTTCTATTGGAACACTGATAAAAGTAAATAAAGAAAAACTTTCATGTGGAACCAAACCAAGAGAAAAACAGAAGCACTAACCAGTTGACGTGGAGCCAGGATCTCTAGTTTTAGACATTTCTTGCCATGCTTAATACGTGCTGAACTCCAAATGTATTGACGCTCAGTGCAATATCATATCTACAGAACAAATAGTAGAGACATGAATTTATATGTTTATTTTAGTATTTTATAGGAGAATCTATATTATACAATGTCTTATATAATGGTGTTTTCAGTCGTCGATAATAATTACCTTTCATCAAGTTGGTGGTTCCTGCAGAGTTTAATATAATTTCAATTTCACTACATTTCTTCCCTTAACTTATGTTCTTTCCTCCCAAATCTTCCAGAAGTTACGTCTCCCCGGGATAGCCACAACTTTTTCTGCAATGAAGGAATCAAACTCTGTCCCCATTCCTCCTTCAGAACCCTGAACAACTCCTTCTCTATGATCTGAGTATATATAATGTATGTTAATATTTTATAAAATGTACGTGATTAACTACAAGATAATTAAACTAAAATTATTTGGTATAAAGTACATGTAGAATTTTGAAAACGCAAGTGTGAGGTAGTTATATGTGCAGTTGTGAAAGCATCTACAGATAACCTCTTTATGCATGCGATCTGTGGCTGTAGTATCCGTAGCTCTTATAAGAAGATAAATCTTTTTCACATCTGGTTGAACTCTTAGAACTTTCTCCAAGCACCACATGTATTTGCAAAAATTACTATGAGAAACAATGACAAAAGAAAGTTACTATGTATGAGAGAGAGAGAGAAATGGTACGTACTTACATTCCAAGGAAGCCAGTGGCTCCAGTTACTAAGATGGTCTTGAAAATTCCAGTACGCTCTCCAACTCCATTACTGTGGATAGATAGAGAAATGTTTCTAGGGTTTTCTTGTTTTGCTAAGGAGGAAGTATATATCTTGTTTGAGTATAGATATTAACTTGGATTCAGAGTACTGATTGAAAGAAGTATTGGCAACTTATAGTAAGGGGAAAAGAAATATCAGCTGCTGATTTCCTAGGAATTAGCACAAGGTTTAGTTTTCTTTTCCTTTTTTTTTTTATTCAAGTGACATTTAACACACGAGACCATGTCGTGCATTTCTCGTGTGCTCACCGACCGTCCTTGTTTTCTCTAGAATCTCCAACCAATTAAGTGAAATTTCTGTCATGTTACGGATCGTGAAGTGACTCACATAGAATTTAATGATTGAGAAATTTGCACATTCAAATCAAACGGGTCAGAATAAAAATGCGGTGAGGCTGCTTAAAAGGATATGCTTAACGCGTCTTTTATCCGCGCCACAATGAAACCCCAATTCAAGCCCTAAATTTCTAACACATTTATATCTTGTCGATCGTTCAAACAAATTAACTTTCTCGCAATGCCCTTGTGGGGTGCTCTAAAAATTTAAACAAGAAAAAGAGCTCGGGAAAGTTCGGTTGCTCTTTGTGATATAGTCAGAAAATCAACTTGTCAACTTGAAAATTTCTATATATGACTTTTCAGTATTTTCTTTTGGTTACAAAGAATGGCATCTTTGCTTCAATCTTTTTTATTTGTTTTTAATTGTCTGCCTTTACATATGTGCTTGCTTACAAATTTATAATTTAATAGATTCATGGAGGTGAGCTACTGCCTTAAACATATAAGATAAATAAGTGAGAACGCATTCATTCTTAACTTCAGAAATTGAATCGTTCGGTACAAACTCATAAATACGTAAGAGTGGGTAGATAGTGATGGAGCAGGCTGATGTAGACAAATGGTGTATCTTCACATGGGTGAATGGGAAAATAAGAAAGAAAAAGTTAATAATGTGTAAAGTGGTTGAGAGAATGACTAGCATAGCCCTACCTGGAAATGCACATACTAGACCTGTAAATGGGCCAGGCCCAGCAATAATGTGCAAAGTGGTTGAGAGAATGAAGTAGCATCGCCTACGGGGGGAAATGCACATACTAGACCTCTGGGCCGACCCTAAAAGGGTGAAGTCTAAGCTCTATCGGCCTAAAATTTTAAGCGCAAGGAAAAAATTGGGCCTAGCGAGCCAATAGCAATGCTGAAATATATATGAGCTGCAGCGTACATGGGATTGAGAAAATTAAGCACATGGTGGCCTTGCATTCAGCTTTAATTTTTGGCAATCATTTTATTTCAATATAAAAAAATAATAATGTTGTTGAGGTGAGCCATTTGACCTTTTAAGACTATTAGTTGTCAATTATCATTTAACTAAGGTATTTTTTTATTAATATAATCAATTAAATCATATAAGTGTTTAAAAAAAAATTATTAAATTAAAGAAAATTCAAAATATCGGTATAAGGAGAATGCAGGCTTGCGGGACTACTTTAGTCATGCAGGCAAGCCCTGCTCGATTAAAAATAGGTTTGGGTTTGGCGGAAGCCCATTGGGCGCCAGCTGAACCTAACGCTACTTTCTTATGAATAACCGCTACTTATTTGGAGTGTTGAGTCTTTGTTGACACAATTGTACTTAGAATTCAACTAATCTCGCATTACTCTGAAACTCGATTTGCGTCAGCTTTACACTTCAAACTTAATTTTTGAATCACTTTACCATTTTCGCCAATTCCGTCAAAGCTTCCAGTTAATTAATCTCCTGACCTAGCATGAACAGGGCCTGAAAATATCCATATTCGGCTGATATTTTCTTAGTAATTAAGGCTTGCATAGTTTGTAGGGCACTAGGACCAAGATATATATAACATAATCACATTTGATTGATAGAGTAAAAACATGTGGGTCAAGGTTGGGTGTGTATTTGGCTAAGAAGAAGAAAGTATCATCAGCAACTTTGTAGGTCTTCCCCAAATACTTAAAAATTAGAATCAAAATTTGAAATGAACCCAAAAAAATTGATCCACTACGAGAGTTATTGTTCAATATTATTACATAGGTCTCATAAGTTTGATTAGTATACTTGATGGAAAGACGTTTATGAAGCTCAATCCAATCTAATTTTTTCATATCACCATCTGATAATCATATTCATATATTATTATAAAGGCTTTAATGCATATTTCACATATCTTAAAATAATGTATTGCTAAATTATTTAGAAAACAGATATAGTACAGAAGAAATTTAGGATAAGCTGAACTGATGTGACCTGCCAACGTACATGCTAACGTTATCTAACGCGCAGACCTTTGTCCTTGCAATCTGCAGGTCAAGGTGGAGTTTTCAGACCAGGTAAATGGAAAACATGGTGAGTTTAAACTTCTAACTACCCCCATTTATATGTGACGGGCATAACACATGCCCTACCAATATTATTGTCTAAAAATATCATATCTTAGGAAAAAATAATAACCCACATGAAGCGAGTTCAACACCAATTTGATGTTTTGATGACGATACATTATTATATGAAGAATAACTACATGACCGATGTATTATTGAAGTGGAAACATCGACATTGATAAACTTATTACATAAAATCATTGTCAATAGCAAATATAATTAGATAGTAATTTCTGCACCCCTTCTTTTGACTTCTTAATACTATTTTTTTGGCCAATAGATTGAAAGTAAAGAAGAGTTAAGCTACATATAATTAAGAGTATATAAGGTTAAAGGAATTACATAAATCGCTGATTATAAATAAAGGCTTATTTGTAGCTATACTATATACTCTCTACAAAAATCTCGCTTGACCACTTACACTCTTTATTATGTCTCATTTCACCTTACTGCTCTTCTTTTGAATAAAAGCCGATTGACGGATTAAATAAGAAAACCTCTCGGCAAAAAATAGATTCCCATTCTACTCCGAAATAGCGATCAATCTTACAAGGACTGCAGCAGACACCAATGGTACTAACATTTTTAAGCACTGGTATACGCTAGCTAAACGCGTTTACAACTTGAAAAAAAAATTCTGTTTAGAATAGTTAAAAACAGGACTTTTTCCCAACTTCTACTTTTCATATATTCCGTCTTCCTTTCTTACTTCATAGTAATGATAAATACAGTCCATGCCTCCATGTAGAATTTGACTACTTTACTGTAAATTCTTAGTTCTATATGTTAAGGAAGAGCTGCAAATTCAAAGTTATCCAAATCTAAAACCGAAACACGCACATTTAAGCTACTAAGCACACGAAAACCATACATGTTTCCAAAAAACACATGCTATACCAAATTAAAAACCATAAAACATTTCAAGAACGCAACTTTTACTTTAATGTTACACTTTGAATTCATGAACTTCAAGGAAGGGCTTTCATATTCATCCAAGAACACAACTTTTACTTTAAGGAAGAGCTGGAAATTCAAAATTTATCCGAATCCAAAACCGAAACATGCGCATTTACGCTACCAAAAACACGAAAACCATACAACATACCAAGAACACAACTTTTACTTAAACATTCCACATTGGATTCATGAATTTCTCACTAAGCTAAACAATTGCTGAGACCTCCAGATCCTCAACGATTAGAGGGCGATTTACACACATTTGCTCACATGGGTTTACTAATTAAGCACCCAAAATGTTCCATTGAGCAGCCAAGCATCATTCTTGTTTAAATTTTTCTTAAATTTGTTTTGTTTTTAGTTCTTGTTTCCCAGAACTAACGTCATTTTCCACGAAGCAATCAAAGAAAAATCACCTCAATTTTCACGAAAAAATCAAAGGAAATCGTGCTATTTCCACAAGCAAGCATATATGAATAATAATTGAATGTCTGAGAAAAAAACAAACAAATACTTGAATAGAAAGCATCGGCTAAAAAAGAAAGCACATAAATCACAACGCATTTTCTCGGCAGCCAAACAGAGCAAATACAGGGAGAGAGAGAGAGAGAGTAGCATACAAGTTAAAGCTGCGAACTTGAAAGGCGGAGCAGGTCGAGGAAGGCGAAGAACATGGGGAGCTCAGATCTGAGAGTCTCCCTCTCTGTGTGTGCTGTGAATTGCAATTTGACAAGCAGCTCTCCTCCACTACGAGAATGAATGAGAGAGAGAGAGAATAGTGGTTGGTTTAGTGGGAGAGCTGGGAATTTGGAGACAGAGGGAGTATCGATCTGGAGATGGAGGAAGAAGCAAGAAGAAAGAAAAAAGATTGCACGGGCTGGGACGGTACTGTTCACCCGTGTTTTGGAAGCGCTTCTGTTTTTGGAGAAGCTACTATCCTGCAGCTTCAGCTTTTACGCTGAAAACAGCTGCAGCTTCAAAAAAAAGCTGCTTTGGATAAATTTACCAAACAGCTTTTTTCACTCCAGCTTTTTTTCACCCCAGCTTTTTTTTTAATCACCTCAATACCAAACTAGGGCTAAGTGTCCACGATATGTCATGAGATCACAGAGGATCGCCAGATGCCGATAATTCACATAAGACCCATCAAATGATATGACAGCACGCAACTCGTCCAGCAGTGACCGACGAACTGCCTCAATTCCAAGAACCTCAAGAATTTCAGGCAAGTGGTTACTAGTAATGCGCCTGGCATCAACCTCTTCATGGCCCATGACAGCTAGGGGATTAACGCCTTCTGTATCCAGCATCCGCTCTTGCGCCGCTTTAAATCCTTCATGCTGATGGAACATGTTAACTTTACCATGCTTAATGAACACTCTTTTAATCTCTGGGATACCACGAAAAGCCGTCTCTGTCAGCATGTTGCTCTCAATCTTCTTCAAGAAAACGCCATCTTCAGAATCATCGCCTAATTCCGCTTGTGGAGCTTCAGCGTTCGTTATACGGACTCTAAGGATCAACTTTTCAGCATTGTTGTCAAGGAAGGTACAATTTAAATCATCGCCAAATTCAAGGTTAATCTTCTCAGCAATGTCAGCCATGCTCAACCTCTTATCCACCATCATTTCGCGATTCAATTCAATGCGAAGCAACCAAGGAGATATTCTATCTGGATTAACCTCTTCATCTGGCATTTCCCGGTTAGTATTCACAAGTTCAACATCCTCTTCAATTATTGTGCTCATGGGGTCTGGATCGTACCATACTTCCGTGGCATGAGTAACACTTCGGAGAGTGGTGCATTCCAAATCACACTGGACATTCTTAGCTCTCTCCTTGGTTTTATTAGCTTCAGGCTTTAAGTAGACAGACAGAGAAGGCGTTTTGATTTTCTTAGCAACGTTAATAATTTCCTTCAACCTGGGAACACCTAGGGTAACATTCTTTGCACTCACACCAGCATAGTGGAAAGTATTGAGAGTCATCTGAGTAGCAGGCTCTCCAATAGACTGTGCAGCGACGATAACAATCATTTCCCCAGGTGCTACAATTGATTGCTGGAAGCGTGACTCTATCTCCCCAATAATCCACGCAAATGCTTCTTTAGTAAGCCTGTACTCACCCAACACCCGTTTACTTGCGAAAGTGCTGCGAAGTAGAATGTTGAAAAACAATGTAGCATTCTTTGGAGCTTCAACACTCAACAAGTCATCACCGGGAACAACCTGTTGGAGAACAATTCAGAAATAAATAATAATAACAGAAATTGAAATACTTTATTGATAAAATACTTGCTTACTACAAAATAAATAACAAAAAACAGATACAGTAAAAAACGAAATTGATACTAACTTGATTGATCACAGGTAGAGGCTAGCGTAAAAGCTATGTCCTTCGAACAGTATTTCCGTCCCACTCTTGTGCTTGTGGTTCTACAACGTCTGCTCGACCAGGATACAACTACCTAATTCTACAATCCGCACTAGATTATAGAATTCTAGCGAATTGTGTTTTTGTGTGTTTACTCTCTGAAATTCGTACAGAAGAGAATGAAGGAATCAAAGATATCCAGATGAAACTGAGGACTTGAATTATATATAGGCTCTTTCATACCTCTTCAAATACCTTTTGGATGTATCTGAAGCTATACAACTCTTCAAAGAGTTGTGTCTTTTAATCAAAACGTTTTAATTAAAATTTAATTCGGAAATTAAAAACTAATTGATCAGATTAGTCTTGATTAATTAATCTTATTATTATGGTATAATCATCAAGCCTAATCCACATAATTTTGAAGCCCAAACCTCAATCCTCATTCCATTTGGCCCAAGCCCTAACTACTTTTGTAGAGGGAAGAAGATATATAAAGTGTGTTGAAAATTTGGTTTTCACCAATGTGGGACAAGGAGTCTCAAAACTTCAACACAACCTTCAGTCTCTCTGTGAGCTTATCAATAGCATCCACAATCTTCATCTGGTTGATATCAGAAGTCTTTCGGAAGTTAACCTTAAAAGTTTTTTGCGCATTCCAAATACGCCTCTTCAAGTTAACAGGTAGTGGCCAAGAATTATCACCTGTGACAGCGATCTCTGTTCCAAGTAGTAATCTGTCTCTTTCAAGTTGCTCAAATTCTGCTTCAAACACGTTGCGAAACTCTATAATATCCTTGAGATCATCAGCATGTTTATGCAACATGTAGTCCGGATCCCAATTTTCATCGACCTCATGCTTAAAAGTCGTATCAAATTCTGATTTTTTTCATCCTTAAAGAATCCAGCTTTTGTGATTCTATCCAAACAGCATCCATTCCATCTTCCCCGTAGAGAAACTGAATGACATCACCCAAAGAATTACGTACTGTGCCATCATATTTCACCATAAGCATAATGTCCTCCATAGCCTTCACCAGTCTCCTTTGGATGTACCCAGTCTCAGATGTCTTAACTGCAGTATCTATAAGACCTTCCCTACCACCCATAGCATTAGCATGAAAAAAGAACTCCTGCGGAGTTAGTCCGCGCAAGTATGAGTTCTCCACAACTTCACGACTTTCTGGCCCATAATCATCTTTGGTAAAGTGGGGCAGTGTCCGGCCTCTGAACCCATACAGGATTCGTTTACCCTCAACGTTCTGCTGTCCCACGCAAGCAGTCATCTGTGATATGTTGATAAAACTCCCTTTGGACCCTGCTGTAACCATGGCCTTAAGATTGTTGCTCTCGGACAAACTCTTTTGAGTACTACTTCTAGCGTCATCACGCGCCCTATTCAATACCTACAAAAATCAAACATATTATTACTCAACTGTAGGCAGCCTGCAGCCAAACCATAATAAATTGCAGGCAAAAATCCATGTAACACACCTGGTTGACTTTGTTTTCGAGAGATTCCACCATAGTTCGTCCAGGTTCAGCCTCGAGTTGCTTGGATTGGGCTTTAATTATAAGATATTTCACCTCATTTTTTGCCTATTGTTTCATTGATTTTCTCCATTGTTGCAGCGTCAGCAATTGTATCTCCAATTCCCATGGTAAAAGCATTCTGCAGCAGCCAGTAATTCACAAGCCACTGGGTATGACCCAGGAACTTGCGCGCTGCATCTGGACCAACCTCTTCCCTGCACAACAAGAAAAATCAATCCATAATACTAGTTGTTCAGATACTTTAACTTTCGATCCAGCATGTTAAATTGAAGAGCAAATTGCATACCATATGATAGCAATTTTACCACACTCAAATTCCAGGCAAAAATCACTTAAAAATACTTGCAAGAGTACAAGGTTATCGTAGTATAGCAACTCAAGCAAGGTCGTTTCCACAGAGACTGATATAAATAATCTATAATTAAAACAAATTCTCAATTAATTATTTAATACAAAAAAATAGAAATTTGTGATCATGAATTAAAAATAAAATTAAATGGAAATTCGCAGGAAATAAAATAATCGAAAATAAAGCTTGAAAATAATTATTAGGAAACAAAGATAAGAAACCCTAGAGTTCAGCCATCACCAATGACAATCCTATATAGTTCTACCAATTACTTATGAATTACACATGCACTTTGAAGGTTAGGTTTTCCTATTGCATATTCTACTAGTGATATTCTAGCTAGAACGTATATCTAACATGCAACCCGTCTGTGATATTCAGATCAAATATGAACATGCAAGACTCATTAAGTTTTGTGAAAACCTTTTGAAAAACCATGCAACCCTTAAGAGCGTGATATTCGCCTTAAGTGAACTTACAATTATCAACCACAAGAAGCCCTAGCCAATTTAAGGGTGATATTCCAACATAAATTGCATCCAATTACTTGTCTACACATCCTAATGGTGATCAAGCATTAAGATAAATAGATAGTTTAAACCGGTGATTGACAATTCAAAGTAACATGCATAAAATCATAAGCAATTGAAAAGAAACTATATATTCATGTTAAAGGCTCAAGGCCTCACCCTAGAAAGAGAATTAGTTACGCATAATCGTAATTGAAATCATAATATAAATTGATAAAAGTTTAGAAAACACCATTGTAGCAAAGTTGAGCCGAGTTCTCCACACTTTTTAATCTCCAAATTCGTTCTCCCCTTCAACCCTAGAAAACTCAACTCCCTTTATTACTAGAAAAACCCAATCCTACTTAAAAAGGGCTTCCCCAAAAATCAGGAAACCAAAATAAAAATAAATAAAATTACAGAATTCTTTCCTAACAAGGACTTGGACTGCTGCAGAAAATCCTATCTTTGATCGACCAAATCAGCTCCGAATTAGGCCCATAATATATCGTTGGAAAGCTAAAAACGTCCTCTACAACTTTGTAGAAGAAACCGAAGCCCAAAAACGTCATTCTGGATCAGTTATATGCCAAATAAGCCCAAAACGTGAATCTGCCCGAATTTGCATTCCATCTTCAATTATTCTCCACGATCAAACGGCATAGAATTAAGGCTCGAAACTTTGACATAAACGTCTTAGCTCCAAAACTCCACAATTTGCCCATTTAATGCGCAAAGCCGATTCAATCCATCATATAACAAAAATATATAAAGAAGTATCAAATTTCTCTAAAAAACAAACATAAAAGCTAAATTGGAATACCATAAAATATAATATAATATCGACTGATCACCATAAAACATGGATAAGACTTCCTGTCGAAGTCCCAAGAGTCTTCTTGCACAGCGTCCCCGAAAGCTGTTCACCTCTTTCAATTCTAACTAAAGTATCTCCTGGGGTTATGCTCCCACTCTCTGCTTCTGAGTGCCATGCAGAAGTTTTTTGAAGATTTATCTGTTTCGGAATTATAAGATTGAATACTTGTTTACCCGTCCATAATGGCCGGGGCTTCAAAATTGCAGGCGCAGGAACTTTTCCATCAAAATCCTCCCACCACATCAGAATATTCATAAAGACGTCCTGCAAAAAATCAGTGAGGAAAAGAAACAGATGCAGCTGACAAGAAAAAAAACGATGTTCACATGGGAAAAATAATGGTCATATCAGAGTCACCTTCTCTATGAAGGTATCCCTCTTTGTCATCTTACAACAACCTAAAAGCGTGTCCTGCATGATTCCCGTTACAGGTCGATTTGACTGAGGTGAGACGATGCATTTTGGCACCATCATGAGCTCCAATATTTCAGCCCTGGTTTCGAAGGATTGGGGTTCGTGCATGTTCATTTCATCCCCGTCAAAGTCAGCATTATATGGCGCGGTCACGGACAAATTCAAGCGAAATGTTGAGTATGCCATGATCTTGACTTTGTGCCCCATAATAGACATTTTATGCAGACTAGGTTGACGATTGGAGAGCACAGAGTCTCCATCATTCAAATGGCGCTCCACCTGAAGCCACAATAGTAGAAGTTAAAAAGTGATACTCAAACATAGAAGACCCAAATCAAAACTTATCAGCTTGAAAGAGCAATGCCTTATATCCAAGCTCCAAATGATGATCGCTGCTTTTCTTCAAATAACGAAGATCAAGCCTTTGCCCATCATCTCGTATTATATACTTCGCACCAGTTTTACCAGGCGGAGGATGGGGACCATACTCAACAAGCTCCTTCAGCCCTTTTTTTTTAAAGAATAAAGTTTACCTTTCAATATTATATGGAGTCACAGTCACAGTCTCTGGGTATGTGAGATTCATAGCAATACTCCACGTCCACGGCACTCCTAATTCATCGATGTTTATGTTTGGATCCGGAGTAATCACCGTTCGTGCTGAAAAATCCACACGTTTCCCCATTAGGTTGCCTCTTACACGGCCCTCCTTAGCCTTCAGCCTACTGCATATTGGTTTAATAGGCCTCCCTGATCTCTGAGTAGCCTGTTTCAGTAAAGACAAGTTTCAGAGTGTGCATAAACGAAGTCTTACCGGTTAAGAGAACAACATAGACACAGCATAAAAGCATATAGATTCTATGAAGATACATGTTTCCATGTATGCATACCCTTGGTAGGCCAGGCAAATCCTTGTCAAAATATGTCGCAATGTGGAACTGCAACATTTGTGCCAACTCTGAAATTATATGCGCGGGTGATCCATTTTGTTCCTGTCACCTCAGATTGTCATTATGACGGATGATCGTTGCCAGTTGATAAGTTAAATCATCCTGGATCAGAAGATATATGACGTCAGTTATCAACTTATCGCCACCAACAACAAATACTAGCTAGACTCTCTCACAGTTAGTGGAGGAGTAGGAAGAACTTGTAAGATCATCCAATCTGGTCGAGAGAAATTCGGATTGAATCCCAATAATTCGAGGTCTTCATCACTTATCCTCTTTAAAACATTCAGAACCTAAAACGAATATTACAATGTGTTAGCATGATGCAAAAAGTTGGTGTGATAAAACGAAACTGTCTAATTTAAGTACACCAACCCTTTCAGCCGTAAGGGTCTGTTTCCTTTCCGCCGGTTCAGGAAGCTGTTCCTGGTCATCTTTTTTCATCCTTTGGGCTTTGTACTCTGCTATCATTTTGATACCGTCTATGGAGAACTTGGGCTGCTTAGCACCACAGCCGCCATGACTTTTCTTTACAGGCTCTTCAGACTCTTGGCCTTGGACATCAATGGCATCACCACCTTCACATTTGCTTTTGGTTTTGCAAGCATTCTCAATCGTTTTTAGCCTATCTTTCGGGCATTTGATTCTCAAAGCTTGCTTCAACTTTTGGTCTTCCTGCAAAATGAAGCCACATAAACTATGTTAGGGTTAACAATTGTAGCAGGCGAGCTGTAGATTTAGACAGAAGAACCATGAATAAAAGCTGATCAAGTAAACTTATGCATTGTATTCGTTCCAGCCATCCGAAAAAACCATAAAGTTCCTAATGAGGAAAATAACAGGCTACCAACATTCGAAACCTTTCAATCTTTTTTAAAAGACTAACAAGCTTATCAACCAAATGTTCACCAATACTAATCAAACAAAGCGGAAAACTACTTTGCAGGGAAATTTTAAAGCTCGTAAGTACCTCATCAGCTAGTATTTTCGAGCAACTGAAGCAGACACATCGCATTACAGACAACACGGTCTTCATGAACCCAATGTGGTACATTGAATTGAAAGTTTACAAGTGAATACAATAAGTAAATAAAGCTGTAAACATCAACCAAAGTATGGTCGGATTGGCTTCTCTACAAGTTTGTCTCTTTGAGAAAAAGAGAGTAGCCTAAATGAGATTTTTTCTCAAGCTTAAATCGATACCGCATAGAGAAGTGACAGAGCTAATTCTAAGGTCGGGAGCTTCCTGATCTAAAAGCTTTAACATAAGTTGTTGAAGCTTTGTGAATGGTTGCTAAAGCCTTGTGTAGGCTTATGAAAGCTTGTTGCTGGGTTGTATAAAAGTTAAAACTAATGAATGCCAATTCTTGGCTTTCAAGAGAGAGGTTTTTCTCTTTGGTTGTTTGAAAGGTTGGCTTTCCTTAGAACATGTATGTTCTGATTTTTGTTTATTTGAGTGTCCGGTTTCTCTCTACCTTTGTTCGAATATATAGGGACAAATCATGATGTGAAACCAAAATCCACTTGCTTGTAATCCACTCCCATGAACACCACTTGCAATGGGAACCTAAACAATTCAACTTGCAAATGAGAAAATTATATTAAAATCAGTATCACATATAAAGCCATGCCCAAATGGCTGTCAACACCGCTTAACCAAAATGAAAAACATATTTCCTTGAGTGCCAAACTAAGTCATCACCGCTTAACCAAAATGAAAAGCATATTTCCTTGACTGCCAAACTAACCAACTTGATGCAATTAAAATATCTTGGTGCAAGTTTAGACTAATTTTACAATAATTCCTGCATAAAGCTATAATTTGGCTTTAGACATAAATAAGTGAAAACATGACAAATTTGAGTACAAACAAAGCCCTAGGGCTTGTGATTCTTTTCAGAATTTTTGTTCAGATTTTGTTTAAATTTTTTGGTTTGTTCTTCGATTAGCTTCTACAATTTTCTGGTTCGAATTTTCGATTTGAGTTTTGATTTTTGGCACCAAGGAGAGATCGATTTCGCTCTCGCGAATCGCGACACTCTGGAGCTCTTTCGGGAAGAGTCTGGGGGCTGGCTACAGTGCTCGCAAGCATTGAATGCTTACACCGATCTCACCCTCCATTCCCCCCTCTCTCCTCTCTCCTCCCTCCTTTTAACGGTGAGATCGGTGTGAGCATCCAATACTTGCGAGCACCGTAGCCTACTCCAAGAGTCTGAGGCAAAACAACGGATTGTGAGGGCGGGAGGGGGTATTTAAATGAGAAATCTTGGGGATTGCCGACTTAGTCAAAGGACGAAATTGCCCTCATGTACAGACTTATGGTAATATTCTCACTAGGCCTAGGGCCTAGGCCCAATGAAACAAAACGTGAGTGAAGTGAGTCCATAACGTTTATGGTAACAACAACTTAGTGATCGAATTGAGGAGAAAAAAAAACACTTCTTTTTCTTTAAAGAAAATCGGTTTTTAGTTTTCGTGTTTACTTCAAATTGGGAAAGTCGTGAATCAAAAAAGTAAAAAATAATTAAGAGAAGAAATAAGTATGCAATGAACTGCATCTCTAATCAATTTAATACCTTCTTTTTTTTTGTCAATCTAATCAATTTAATACATGATTTTTTATGTCTTAGTAAATGAAGAGAGTCAAAATAAGCGATCGATATCCATTGATCTTGTATGTGAAAGTAACATCATCAATCTAATACCCAATAAAGAGCAATTCCCATTCTAGCTAAATAGGCATAGGTGAAATCATGAATCGTAATAATTTTATTGTTCGTTCTATGTTAGTTATGTTAGTTGGGTAGAGTAGTGTGTATGTCATCTTACATCCAAATTCAATCCCTCCCCATAAATTATAGGTATTTAAACATATTCCTTCTAGAAAAGCAAGACATGAATTAAACCAATAGCATTTTGTTAGCTTTGTACGTAACCTCTTAAATAAAAACTTTGTTTTCATCAATTTGCTCATCTAATTAGGCCTTCAAATTTCCATGAACGGGAAGCATAATTTCAGGATCGCAGAAAAACAACACTACGGTATAACAACGTGTGTTTGCGGATGTTCACCCAAAAAAAAAAAAAAACGTGTGCTTGCGGACACTCGAGTTGTAGAAAGCCTTTGACGACGTTCATTGGATTGGATTGTGATAGCTTGTGAGTAAAGGCCTTGTAATGAACGTTAAAACCGTAAGGAGTAAAATATCTCTCCCTTTATAGTAGAATATTGTTGTACGTTCAACAGTTAAAGAGTAGGGTTGAACTTCAGATTTTAAAGGCGCGTGACAACAAAAAAAGAGTATATGAGTAAGACAACTCTTTTATTTTAAAGACAACTCTTTTATTTTAGCGTTATCATTAATCCGAATTATTGCCTGCTTCCCTCTCCAAATTTATCAATTACCTATTTAGCTTATCAACCTTCTATTTGTTATTGATAGTTGATTTCAAATGGGTTAAAGACACTAAGACGTGGCTTAGTAATATCATATTTGATCCAGCACTACAATATGGAGCTAGCTCAAAATATATGCATGTACATTCTCAAAGGCAAAATCTTAGGTACAACCGTATATGTATTACGTCATGCATCTCTCTCCTCTCAAGTGACACATCGCGTAAGGCGAGAGATAGATACAATGGATATTCGATTGCACCTAATTTTCTCTCCTTTCGGAAGGCCAGAAAGGGAATGAGATTGACCACTTCATACTCATATATTATGTAACGGAATGGTGGAAGCGATCAGTGTGCGATAAGCAGTAGCAAAGGGTTTAAAAACAGTTTAGCATAGCAACGTGTTCAATTTTATAAATCTATAAACTGGTTATAAGTTCAAAACCAGAATTCTCAGCATACTCGTCATTCTCGCACTAACGAAGAGAGGAAAATATCTGACTAGAAATTACAACAGATCTCGAGAGGAAAATATCCGACTGATGCGAAGTTTTAGGGCACCGAAAACACAAAGTGTTCCAAAGTTGAGATACATTCCCTGAATATCTGAATTGATGCTACTAAAAACTAGTCCAGGACATACCCTCCACTGTTAACGGGATTATAATATGTACGGCAAGCTCACATCCCGCCATGAAGCAGCCAGCTTGAACGTGAGTTCTCAGTTCCAATTAGTCTATGTTCTCTGGGGCGAGCTGTATATTTAGACAAAAGAACCATGAATAAAAGCCGATGAAGTATCATTTCAAATCATTTTCATTCTCTAGCTACTGGCATACATTTGGGAGCCTATTCTGAAATTTTCATCCAACCAAAAACACCGTTTCATTTTCCATGGCCTGATTGAATATCTGACATAGTTACATGCTTCGTCTCTCTAAAGCACAATACATGCAATTTCCTTTTTCTGAAATGAAACAACCAGGAACATATACAATTTAACTATAAAACTGTTCGATGTAACTTTAAATAAAACTTTACGCATATAAATGAATGAGATATACAAATATATGAGCGCTCGAGTCAAAAGGTTAAGGAGGCATTGATGTTCAAGAGACGCGAAAATGCACATAAACAGGAAGCATAAAATCAATCCAGATAACCCAAAGATAAAGGCTTGAAGAAGAAACTGAAATCTCCATTTGAATAAATAGACATCGATAAGATGAATGATTCAAGAAATATACCTTCGTATCATCTACTGGCTAGCAGATGATGGCGAGTAACCGGGTTGACTGGGTGAGTATCCGGCACTTGGACTGCAATAAAAGCGATGAGAGGAAAATTCATAAGCATTAGGGCACATTTAGGTGCAATGACGATCAAAATAGAAATATTCAGAGAAAAACAAAGATTGTTTCACAGTTTACCTATACTGAGGGGAACTCGGGCTATAGTCTGGGCTCACTCCAGAAGTCAATGGGCTGAACAAGAATAAATTTAGAATAAATAACATTTTTCAACAAAATTCACAATAATAAAACCAAGTAGACACCAAAAATACTAAATTGGACAGGAAAGTATAGGACGGTGCGGTCAGAGGTGACCAAACAAAGTAAGTTTACCTGCCGGGACTGTATGTGGGGCTTGAGGGAGAGTAAGATGGAGATGTGGGTGAATATGATGGTGAGGTTGGGCTGCAAAGAAGAGAAGACATAATTAGTAGACAACATGAGATTTCCTCAACTCAATAAATATAATAATTGGAAAAGACAGAGGCAGCAAGACAGAGGGTTAGAAACTGAAGAGACTAATCAACCGTGAGAGTAATAATCCTACTCATCAGCACTGATCGCCCACATACAGCAATTCTTATACCACAAGTGCAGTTCAAAAGACAGCTCACCTGTAGTTCGGAGAGGTAGGGCTGTATGGACTAGATGGTGACAATCTTGGACTGCTTGGAGAGTAAGCTGATGATGGACTGTACTTGGCAGACTGAGGATTATAGCTTGGAGATGTAGGGCTGTAACTGGGCGAGGTTGGACTATAAGTGGGTGAGGTTGGG
Organism: Gillenia trifoliata; assembly: GCA_018257905.1. NCBI lineage: Eukaryota > Viridiplantae > Streptophyta > Magnoliopsida > Rosales > Rosaceae > Gillenia > Gillenia trifoliata. Next base: position 15,736,428 of record CM031088.1, on the reverse strand, counting down.
CTGTAACCAGGAGAAGTTGGGCTGTAGGCTGGCGAGGTAGGGCTGTAAGATGGAGATGTGGGGCTGTAGGAGGGAGAAGTTGGACTGTAGGAAGGCGAAGTTGGACTGTAGGAAGGCGAAGTTGGGCTGTATGAAGGAGACGTTGGACTGTACGATGGGGAAGTGGGGCTATATGCTGGGGAAGTGGGGCTGTAAGCAGGGGAAGTGGGGCTGTAAGCAGGGGAAGTGGGGCTGTAGCTTGGTGAAGTGGGGCTGTAGCTTGGTGAGGTGGGGCTGTAGCTTGGTGAGGTGGGGCTGTAGCTAGGAGAGGTTGGCGAGTATGATGGACTTGTAGGAGAATAAGCTGGACTGGTGGGACTATAGCCGGGAGAACTAGGACTATATGTTGGAGAGGTGGGACTGTACCCAGGAGAAGTGGGGCTATACCCTGGCGAGGTGGGACTGTAACCAGGAGAAGTGGGGCTGTATCCAGGGGAGGAAGGGCTGTATCCAGGGGATGATGGGCTGTAGCCTGGAGAGGAAGTAGGAGAGAATGCCATTCCTCCAACATATGGAGAAAACTGAGCATCCGAAATTGGTGACAACCGAAGATTCGGGCTCAGCAGATAATTAGGGGACATCATGCCCTCGTGATATGGTGTTCCTGACACTGGAGAACGAGATGGTGTCATACCAAAATCAAGACCATCCATGTAACTGGGCAGCTGGAGTTCAATGGCATTCTTCAGCATCTCATCATTGAGATATAGGGCACAATCTCCTGTCCCAATTGGTGCAAGTTGCCCTAACATTATATTTTCTGTCACACCCCTTAAATAATCCGTCTCTGCGAACACTGCAGCATCAAGAAGAATATCAACAGTCTCTTCAAAGGAGCACCTCATCATAGGACCAGTGTCATTTCTATTAATACCATGACGAGTTATTGCCATTAAGTGCCCACGGTAGGTCATCGTATCACAAAGGATAGCGAGATGCCTATAATTAACATAGGACCCATCAAAAGATATAACAACCCTCAACTCATCCAACAATGACCGACGAACTGCCTCAATTCCAAGAATTTCCAGAATTTCAATCAAATGATTACTAGTTGTGCGCCTAGCATCAACATCATCATGGCACAGAACAGCTAAGAGATTAACCCCCTCCGTATCCAGCATCCACTCTTGCTCCGCTTTAAATCCTTCATTCTGGTCGAACTTGTTAACTTTACCATGTTTAATGAACACTTTGTTAATATCTGGGATACCACGAAGAGCCATCTCTGTCAGCATGTTACTCTCAATCTTCTTCAGAAAAACATCATCTTCAGCAGATTCATCAACCATCTCCCCTTTTGGAGCTTCAGCATTCATGATACGGATACGAAGGATCAACTTTTCAGCATTGTCATCATTGAAAATACAAGTTAAATCATCATCAAATTCAAGGTTAATCTTCTCAGCAATGTCAGCCATGCTCAACTTCTTATCCACCATCATTTCGCGATTCAACTCAATGCGAAGCAACCAAGGTGAAATTTTATCAGGATTAACCTCTTCATCTGGCATTTCATAGTAAGCTCTCACAAAATCCACATCCTCTTCAATTAATGTGCTTGTGGGGTCTGGATCATACCATACTTCTGTAGCTTGAGTTACACTTCGCAAAGTTGTGTATTCCAAAGCACACTGAACATTCTTGGCCCTCTCCTTCGTTTTATTAGCTTCAGGCTTTAAGTAGACAGACAGGGATGGTGTTTTGATTCTCTTGGCTACATTAATAATTTCCCTCAACCTGGGGACACCTAAGGTAACATTCTTTGCACTCACACCAGCGTAGTGGAAAGTATTCAGTGTCATCTGAGTGGCAGGCTCTCCAATAGACTGTGCGGCAACGCAACCAATCATTTCCCCAGGTGCAACAAGCGATTGCAGGAAGCGTGATTCTATCTCCCCAATAACCCACTCAAATGCTTCACGAGTAAGCCTGTACTCATCCAACACCCGTTTGCTTGCAAAAGTGCTGCGAAGTAAAATGTTGAAAAACAATGTTGCGTTCTTCTGCGCTTCAACACTCAACAAGTCATCACCAGGAACAACTTTCAGTCTCTCCTGGAGCTTATCAATAGCTTCTACAATTTCCATCGGGTGCATATCGGAAGTCCTTCGGAAGTCAATCTTAAAGGTTTTTTGTGCATTCCAAATAAGCCTCTTCAAGTTAACAGGCAGTGGCCAAGAATTATCCCCCGTGACTGCAATCTCTGTTCCAAGTTGTAATCTATCTGTTTCAAGTTTCTGAACTTCTGCATCAAACACATTACGAAACTCTCTAATCGTTTTGAGATCCTCAACATGTTCGTGCAACATGTAGTCAGGATTCCAATTTTCATCATCCAACTCATAAGTAAAAGTCTTATCAAATTCTGTTTTTTTCATTTTCAAAGAATCCAGCTTTTGCGATTCTATCCAAACAGCATCCATCCCATCTTCCCCATATAGAAACTGAATGACATCACCCAAAGAGTTACGTACTGTACCATCATATTTCACCATAATATCCTCCATAGCCTTCACCAGTCTCCTTTGGATGTACCCAGTCTCAGACGTCTTAACAGCAGTATCTATAAGACCTTCCCTACCACCCATAGCATGAAAAAAGAACTCCTGTGGAGTTAGTCCACGCAGGTATGAATTCTCTACAAATCCACGACTTTCTGGTCCATAATCATCTTTAGTAAAGTGGGGTAACGTCCGGTCTATGAACCCATACGGGATTCGCTTACCCTCAACGTTCTGCTGTCCCACACAAGCAGTCATCTGTGAAATGTTGATAAAACTCCCTTTGGACCCTGCTGTAACCATGGCCTTAAGATTGTTGCTCTCATCTAAACTCTTTTGAGCACTACTTCCAGCATCATCACGAGCTCTATTCAACACCTGGAAAAATTAAATACATTATTACTCAACCGTAGGCAGGCAAACAAGAATAAATTGCAGGCGAAAAAGCAAGTAGCACACCTGGTTCACTTTGTTTTCGAATGAGTCCATCATGGTTCGTCCAGGTTCGGCTTCCAGCTGCTTGGATTGGGCTTTACTTATAAGATCTTTCACCTCATTTTTCGCCTTGGAAATTGTTTCATTGATTTTCTCCATTGTGGCTGCATCAGCAATCGTATCTCCAATTCCAATGCTAAAAGCATTCTGCAGCAGCCAGTAATTCACAAGCCATTGGGTATGACCCAGAAACTTGCGGGCTGCATCTGGACCAACCTCTTCCCTGCACAACAAGAAGTTTCAAATTTTCAATGAATACAAAATTTTTTTTTTCCAAAGTGGTAAAATTATATGTTTGATACTCAGATGGAAGCAAAGATCCTATTGTAAGGTGCATCTGCCTCATAAACTGGGGGTATGAACTTCACCAAGACCATACACACAAATGTATTTCTTAACTTAATAGAGTAAACTGATTAGAGAAAAATTGCATACCATATAACATGAATAAGACTTCCTGTAGAAGTCCCAAGAGCCTTCTTGCACAGAGTTCCAGAAAGCAATTCACCCTTTTCTATTCTAACAAGAGTATCCCCTGGAGTTATGTTCCCACTCTCTGATTCCGAGTGCCATGCAGAAGTTCTTTGGAGATTTATCTGTTTTGGTATTATAAGATTAAACACCTGTTTTCCAGTCCAAAGTGGCCGGGGCTTCAAAATTGCAGGAGCAGGAACTTTTCCATCAAAATCCTCCCACCACATCAAGATATTCATGAAAACATCCTGAAAAGAATTAGTGAGGGTAAGACTCCTTTTGCGTAAAAAAAGAATATTTAAAAAAAAAACACGATATTCAAGGGGGAATATAGGGGTGAATCAGTTACCTTCTCTATGAAGGTGTCCCTCTTGGTGATCTTACGACAACCTAAAAGTGTGTCCTGCACAATTCCCATGACAGGTCGATTTGATTGAGGTGAGACAATGCATTTTGGCACCATCATGAGCTCCAATACTTCAGCCCTGGTTTCGAAGGACTGGGGCACATGCATGTTCATTTCGTCCCCGTCAAAGTCAGCATTATATGGTGAGGTCACCGACAGATTCAATCGGAATGTCGAGTATGGCATAATCTTGATTCTGTGGCCCATGATAGACATTTTATGAAGACTAGGCTGACGATTGAAGAGGACAAAGTCTCCGTCATTCAAATGACGCTCCACCTGAAGCCACAATAGTAGAAGTTCAAAATTGATTCTCAAATAGAAAAGACCCAAATCAAAACTTTAACAGAACGTAAGGGCAATGCCTTATATCCAAGCTCCAAATGATGATCGCTGCTTTTCTTCAAATAACGAAGATCAAGCCTTTGACCATCATCTCTTATTATATACTTTGCACCAGTTTTACCGGGCGGAGGATGAGGCCCATACTCAACAAGCTCCTTCAATCTGGTTTTTTATTGAATAACATTACATCAACAGAAATTGAATGAACTAGAGAAGATGAAAAAAAAAACAAAAAGAGAAAAGATGCGAAAATTAGAAATTAAAGTTTACCTTTCAATATTATATGGAGTCACAGTCTCAGGGTATGTGAGATTCAAAGCAATACTCCATGGCACTCCTAATTGATCAATGTTTATGTTTGGATCAGGAGTAATCACTGTTCGTGCTGAAAAATCAACACGTTTCCCCATTAAGTTGCCTCTTATACGGCCTTCCTTAGCCTTTAGCCTGCTACATATAGATTTAATAGGCCTCCCTGATCTCTGAGTAGCCTGTTTCAGTGAGGAAAAATTTCAGAGTATGCATGAAATGAAGTTCTACTGCCTAACATAAATTTATGTGTATCTACATACAAAGAAAGACACAACATAAAAGCATATAGCTACTATGCAGAAATATGTTTCCATGTATACATACCCTTGGTAGTCCTGGCAACTCATTGTCAAAATAAGTGGCAATGTGGAATTGCAGGAGTTGTGCAAACTCTGAAATAATGTGGGCAGGAGAACCATTTCGTTCTTGCCGCCTCAGATTGTCATTGTGACGAATAATCATCGCCAACTGATGAGTTAAATCATCCTGGACTCAGAAAATACATGAAGTCAGTTATCAACTTATCACCAACAACAATAAATACTAGACTCTCTCTTTAGCTACTATAATTATCAGCTTGCCACTTGTTCTCTAAAGAGAAAGGAAAAAACACAGCACAAAAGAAGCTTACCTCACTCCTGGATGAGGTGTCCATCATTACAGAGGGTCTCACAGGTTGTGGAGGAATGGGCAGAACTTGTAGAATCATCCAATCTGGCCGAGCGTACTTTGGGTTCAATCCCAATATTTGGGAGTCTTCATCACTTATTCTCTTTAAAACACTAAGAACCTAAAACAAATTTAACAATGTTTTAGCATCATGAAAAGTTGGTCTGATAGAAGGAAAACCTGTCTAAATAAAGTATACCAACCCTTTCTGCAGTAAGGGTCTGTTTCCTTTCCACAGGTTCAGGGAGCTGTTCCTGGTCATCATTTTTCTTCCTTTGGGCTTTATACTCTGCATTCATTTTCATACCCTCAATAGAGAGCTTGGGCTGCTGAGCACCACAGCCACCCCGACTTTTCTTTACAGGCTCTTCAGTATCTTGGCCTTGGACATCAATTTCATCACCGCCTTCACATTTGCTTTTGTTTTTGCAAGCATCAAGAATCTTCTTTAGCCTGTTTTTCGGATTTTTGATTCGCATCGCTTGCTTAAACTTGTGGTCGTCCTGCAAAATGAAATCACATAAAATTTGTTGGGGTTAACAATTGTCTGCATACTTAAATATAAGATCCTTTTTTAAAACAAAAATGACGTTTTCGGATTCCATGAGGCAACAGACTCATTTATGCATCGTATTCATTCAAGCCACCCCAAAACATAACCCAGCAAGTTTACAATGAGGTATACAACAGGCTAGGGGCATCCAAATGACCTTTCAATCTATCTTACAAGACTAACAAGCTTATCAACTATAATGTTAGTCAACATTAAGAAAGCAGTAACTGAAATTCAATCGTATGGATTAGAAAACTATTCTGCAAGAAAGTTTAAGGGATATAAGTACCTCATCGACTAGAATTTTCGAGCAATTGAAGCAAACGCATCGCATTACGGACAACACAGTCTTCATGAAACCGATGTGGAACATTGGTTTCGCAAGCTCAAGGTGTCCAAAATGGCCAGGGCACTCAGCCATGTTTGCAGTACAAGTCTCGCATTTCAACTTCCGGTCAATTGTACCAAGCCGAGGATCACTCAAACCAGCCGTCTTTGGCTTTCCTCCCAACATAGTCTCGCTGTGCTCAATCTCCACCACAGACATCTGCCTCTGCAAACAGAACACAAGAAAAATGCTTCAGAACACTCCGATTCACCTAAATACATCATTCATCAAACCCTAGCATTCATCCAAACACTACTAAATCGAACAAACTCAGTAAACAGCTTTCGAATTCAAAATCTCGCAACAGAAACCATAAGCAGTCACAAAATTCCGCTTCTTTTCATTTTCTCAATCTTTCTCGGCAAACAAACAGGCGACAATCGAATGAACGCAAAAACGAAGAGCAAAGAGAGCGGAAAATTACGATTTCATCGGGGCTGAGGATGCCGAACTGCACGCATTTCACCTTCGCCACCTCGGCTGGCGAGTAGGGAAACCGGATATCCATGGCGACTGGCGACGACGACGACAAACCCTAGGGTTTTTTCCGAGTCGAATTCTCACTGTAACTGGTATTTATACAGCTCGCGGTGTTCAGCACTGAATTACTTTTCTGATTCTTTTCTGTTTTTTCTGATTTTTTTTGGTTTAATTTCGTTTCCCGTTTGAGGCGACTACGAGAGATCGATTTCGCTCTCGACTTTGAAGGAGAGACTCTCCGACCAAACCAAGCCAATGAGTCCCTAATGCTGTATTTATAGGCAAAGTGGGTGGAGGCTTCGGGTACAGACTTGTCTGGAAGACGAAATTGCCCTCTAAGGTTGACTTATTTTGCCTCCTCGGCACGGCACGGTTCACAAGAAGTGGGCAGGTTGGGCCTAAAATTTAGGCTCAATGGGCCAACTGGGCCACTGCCAGTTGGGCTTGTTAAGGGCCAGGCATAGTCCGCGGCCCTAGCTTATTATAAATAATCTCATTTATTTGCTATTTTTCAATTACAAACATACATTTAAAGTCAGTAAAACTTAATATTAATGATATTTAGCTTTTGTTCAAAAAAGTTTTTTAAAATATCTAAAGTTTGTTTTGCCAAAGTTGACCCGTTTAGTGACCCGACTCAGCACGGCCCAGGTCTTAATAGGCCAAGGTCGCCGGCTGGGCTAGGCTTAATGTTTTATTAAGTGGGCCGACCCAAGCCCATGTGCCCGACTTTAAATAGGCCAGGTCGGGGCGGCCCGATTGACACCTTTAATGTGGGATGTGGGTTGTGGCAAAGCCAATTTAAGGGTTTTGATCAAAAGAGTCCTGGGAGCAGCTAAAAGCATTTTCAGATAATCGAAAGACTTTACTTGTGCGTTTGACGAAAGTAATTAGAAATATTTTTTTTAAGTGTGAAATTATTTGGAAGCGATTTTGAATACGTGTTTATTGAAGTGCTTTTATAAGAAGATTAAGGCATCATTTGATAGCTCGGACTGTACTTACTATTTCAGTCGGATAATACTAATTAAATTAGTCACGCGTTTGGTGCAATATCGGACTAACAACCGAATTATTTTATACTATGTTTGGCACTGTACCAAATATGAGGATTTGGACTATTATTATTTTTTATGAAAAAATAATCTCCATATTATTTTTAAAATAAGAAAAAGGGCAAAAAAAAAATTGGCAAAATCCTGTTTGTCAATTGAACTTTGGCAAAGTGTTTTTGCTATTTTTTAATCACTTTGTGGGGACTGGCTACAGTGCTCACAAGCATTGAATGCTCACACTGATCTCACCCTCCTTTCTCCCCTCTCTCCTCTCTCCTCCCTCATTTTAATGGTGAGATCAGTGTAAGCATTGCACACTGATCTCACCCTCCTTTCTCCCCTCTCTCCTCTGTCCTCCCTCATTTTAATGGTGAGATCAGTGTAAGCATTCAATGCTTGCAAGCATTGTAGCCTACTCCCACTTTGTGAATCTCCTGAAAACTTCCTTGCATTAGGATGTCTTATTTTTTTAATAAATTAAGTCTAATTAATGAAGATCAGAGGAAGAAGAAGAATCAGAGAAAGATGCACCAAATTAAGGAAGATCAGAGGAAGAAGAAGAATCAGAGTAATGGAGGGTCTCGCCAACACCATGGCGATGACAATCTCGTCAAGATATAACCAAAATCAAAACCCCTTTTTCTCCTTCTTCATATGTTTCTTTGTTGATTTTTAGATTTCTTTTTGCTCTCTGGTTGTCGAAATGGAAAAACCCATCTTTTGTTCATGCGTAAATTGCATATTGGGATATGGAAGGGGAGGGGAGCGGCAACAATTGGGCTGGGGTCACTGGAGAAGGGCTGCTATGGTGGCTGCGAGCATGTTTTGGGACTTTGGGGAAGACGAGAGGGGAGCGACAATAATCTAGCTAATACCTCTCGTCTTGGATGGATGAACGACGACTGAACGACCGCAACGGGAAGGAAATTTGCGAACGAAGCCCATGCTAGATTCGCGAGAGAAGGACGGAGAGAGGGAGCAAGCGTGTTTTTGTTAGCGTGTTTCCTACCCGACTAATTATATTAACGTTTTGCCGACAATAAGTAAGGCGGTGTAAGGTCTATTTAAATCGGTAGGGTAGATTATTTATTCGGTAGTTATTTCACAAATACGCCTCGTTTGACACACCATATATATCATCGGATATGATTAATAATACGGATGAAGTTGTTTGGTGGAGTTATGTTCTAAATAGTCACCTGACTAATTAGCAGGTCCAACTAGTTTTATACGGCCTACACCCGCTTAATAATACACACCAAAAGGGGTGGATATTTAGTCAGGCTGCATTCACTCTTTCCTATCTCTCTCGCGAACTCGTATGTATGTCTGAAGCGGAGATCGTCTGCTGTTCGTCCTTTTTCTTCTCCAGCCCAACAACCACTCCCTAGCTTTCCGATCAGCTAATGAAACCCATCCCATACCCCTGCTTCCTACCGACCAACACACTAGAGAAAAAGCTCGAAAGCCCTTGAACCATACTGCAGCCGCCAAAAGTCGCCACATGACTTGGGCTTTGTTCCTCTCTCATTGGGCATCAAAACTCAGGCCACGCCGTCCCTCTTCAGACACCTATGATGACAGATCGAACTAGAATCGGGAAAGATTTTCATCTAGGTTTCTGATTTTTTTTTTTTTTTTTTGCTTTCTTTGTATCTGGGATTCTTAAACTAGCTTTCTACCATTAGAGAAAGGGCCAAAGTTTGCCAATTTGGTGCCAATGGTGGCTATGGAGTTTACAACGCAATAGGAATTGAGCAAAGAAGATGACATATAATTAGGCTAATTTCATTTTTTTTCTGGGTTCTTAACCTCACGGCTTTGTATTAATTATCTCATTTCATATATTATTCCTAATCCCACAAAAGATCAAAAAGACATAAATAGTCGATATTTAGTCTGATACTGCACCAAACGCTCGACTAATTAGTCAGTACTATACGATGGCAAATAATCATATCCGACTAAAATAATCAGTCCAGTCCGAGCTGCCAACACTAAACAACAAGGTCTGTATTATTAATACTATCTGATTCCTTATACGACCTGTCAAATGAGGCCTAAAGGTTATTTATGAATGCTTATAAAAGGACTAAAATGATTTTTTGACAGTTTAAAATGTGTTTATGATTGTGTTTGGCAGAAAAATATAAAATATTTATAATCATAAAAGCGTTTCCTATATAAATACATACCAGATGCTTATTTAGGAATTATGGGACGGGTAACTGCCCCATTTATTAAAATTTTATTTTTATTTTAAGTTTTTAGATTCTTTTTAATATGAAGGTGAATTAAAAAATAGCAAAAATAAATTGGGTCACAAAATATGTTAGTCTGTGACTTAGTCCAACATTGCATCAAACGCTTTATTATTCTTATACTGCTTAGTCCAAGCCAATCCAACTTAGTCTCTTAGGCCTCGTTTAGTATGCCGTATAGCGCACCAGTTAGTACTAATAATCCGGTTTTGGGTGTTTGGTGCGCTTCGTACTAAAATAGTCGCTCGACTATTTAAACCAGGCCCACCATTTAATACCCCTCACACCCGACTAATTATACTCCCAAAAACCTCCGTATAATTAGTCGGGTCAGTTCGTCTCGCTCTATTGGTCTCGCTTGAAGGAAAATATTTGAATTACAAGTTTATTTGAGCAATACTTAGGCATGATATTAACAAATTAAAGGCTCTTAGCTAGCATGTTGGTACTCAAAAATAAAAATTAGCTCATGACTTTTGAAGCCTAGATGTTGTGAACCAAGACACAACTCAAAATCACATTAGTAAGTTGTAGCATCCTATACCTTTGTAGAATCTTCTTTGCATGAGTAAAGGCTAAATACCCAAGAGGGCCTTCAATCTCATTTTGGATGAACACCTTTGCTTGGAGGAGTTGTGGTTGCACCTTGAATCAAATTAAAGGTTACCTACGTACTTCGTCTCCTACGAAGATCAAACATTTCGTAGTTCTTGCATTTGATGAGGATTTGAGTGAGTTTGTATGAAGAACAAATTGTGTTCTTCACACACACCTTAGGGCCGGCCAACACAGTATAAAATAGTTGATATTAGTCCGATACTGCACTAAATGCTCGACTAATTTAGTCAGTACTATCCGATAATAGATTATCTTATCCAACTGAAATAGTCAGTCCAGTCCAAGCTGCCAAACGAGACCTAGCTAGTCCAATTTGAGATAATCCCTCGTAACAAACGGGGCCATGGTCCCAATGTTAATGAAGTCCTTTTTTTATTTTGGTTATCACAATTAAGTGTTTCCAACTACTACAATTTACTTAAGAGTGGTTCTTTTGTATTTTGACACCTAATTTACTCTCACACATTTCTTTGGACACCCAAAATAATTTACTAAACTTTCAAGAATACCCTTTTTTATTTTTTGTGAATTTATTTTTCTCTGGACACCCGTTTTTCATTTTCTTTGGACATCAACAAGAAGTTTAGATAAACAAAGTAAAGTGAAATTCAACAGTTGTGAAGTTCATTAGTCGCTTGGTTATTACGTTGTTTGTTTCAAAATCCTATAGGTGTTAAAAAAAATAATTGTTTTCTTTAAGAAATCACTAAGCCCTTTGTGATCATTTTATATATAGATATATGAATTTTTTTCATTTAAATAAAATTGATGAATATTCAGAGACAAAACTTTAGTGTAACCACTCTTTCCCAAAACTTTAGTGTAACCACTCTTTACGTAACCATGATCTACCAAAGTTCCAAATGGCTAATCAAAATTTAGAACATTGGCTGTAATAACAGTGGGTCGGGTTGTGTTTTCCAATTGGATCGCCCATCGCATTTGTGGTGGGGCCCACCTGATTCTCCCCAGTTCTGAAATTTCCTTGCCGCGTAAGCCAAACGCGGTTTTGGAAATTTCCCGTCAAAACGAAACCAAATAAACCCCAAAACGCAACCCTCTTCTCCAAAACACCAGCAATGGCCTCTTCCGATTCGATGATCTATACCTGCACGGAGTGCGGAGCGAACCTGAACCTGGCCGCAGCGAATCTGTACCCGCCGGACTTCTTCTTCGAGGCGGGAAACAAGGGAACGGTGTCGTTTGCGGCGGTCGACACCACCAAGTTCCGGTTCGAAAAGGAGGACAAGATCAGACCGTTCTTCGAGACCAGAAACTACTGGGGGATCCAACGGACTAGAACGAAGATCAAATGTAACGGCTGCGGGCGGCTCGTCGGCCACGTGTATGACGATGGGCCCCCCATGACTGACAGTCCCGGTCAGTTTCACATGGGGCCCAGCCAGGTGATCCCTCGAGCTCCTCGGTATAGGTTCAAGACGAAAGCCCTTCGCGTTTCGTCTGGGACTTAGGTGGAATTGTAGCGATTGTTTTTGTGTAATTTTGGGATTTTATTGTATACTGAATAATGATATGCGTTGTGACTATAAATTCTTGATTGTATACTTTTTGTTGTGATTGAAGATTGTATCGAATTTGTGATTAAATAAGCGAAATTGAGGTGGGTTTTTCTGGGAAATTTGGAAAAAAGTCGGCTGTTTGTGGAAAATTCTATTTGCATTCAACGGTCATATGTAAAGTACTATTGGATGACATATTATATCGGACTGTTGAATTGTAAATGTATGTCATGCGTGTGTTCTGTCGTCAATCCCCAATTTTTGTTGTTTCGATTTGAGTCCGAGCGCTAGAGTTTTGTTTTGGATTTGATGCTAATATGGCGGCTTATGAGCAGAAAGCAGACCTTTTCTTGGTTGTTGAAGAACAAAATATATTTATTAAATTAAAGAGATCATTTGGAACAGATTCATTATTTATCAGTTCTTTTAAGTTGCGATTCACTGCACTTAATATTAACGACATATTGACAAACTGTTAATTTGCAGTATTAATCATATCGACGACATACTTATATTTTAAAAGATATGGTTAACTGCAACGTAAAAAAACTCATAAATATATTCATACCTTGGAAACTAATCAGAATATTAATTAGTGGAGATTTTTTGGGTAATTGGCTTGCTGTGGTTGCTCAATTTTTATTGATGTTATGACTTGGAGGCTTGGTTGAATGTGAGTAAATTATGGTACGGTCTTACTAATTTATGACATATCAACTATGTCGTCTATCTTGCGATATAGTAATTGTCACACTTCAAAATTTCTCATTTTATGCCCCCAATTCCATATTTTGACTAAAGAAAGTCACTTTTTGGATGCTTGGATTTAAGAACATTCTGCCAAATATTTCTGCTGGGAATTGCTGCTATCCGAAGTTCTCAAATCTTTCTCGAAATTTCAGGTTGCAACTAACAGTCAATTTACCTTTGTATTCGAAAGCAGAACTGGGAAATGTGCCTGGAAAACCAAATCCATCAGTCACATTTGAAAGTTAGGTTGGAGTCGTAGCTACCTCTCTGGAGGGTTGGTACTTGAAAGTCCATATCTTATACTGTTAGAAGTTCGAAATGAAAAATCAGCAATTCGATTAGCCGAAAAGGTATTGATGAAGATGAAGCAAATAGAGCAGGGGAATTCACTATCGCCACCACCTCCACCACCGCCACTTCCAAGGTTCTGGGCTAAGAAGGCTGTTCCGGAGAGCGTGACAAAGCGAGAAATCGCGAGGTTCTGGTGTCAGAAGCGCATTGAGGAAGAGGAGCATCTCCTCGCCGCTATCAAGGCTGCAGCACGAATTCGAGCCCTCAAGCTCTCGGTAAGATTCTTTAAAGTGACTTGTTAATAAGAGAAAAAATTTGGTGTAACCGGGGATATATTCCCGTCTCTTCTCTATCTCACTCATCATGTGATCACGTGTCAAGTATGATCGAGTTGAGACCAATAGATCAGAAACATATGCAAAAGAGTAGTTCTAGTAATTTTTATTTGCTTACATTTGCTTAACTTGTTGAAGGTGTATGGTATATAGGAGGAGGATTACAGATGTTTCGAGGAGTCCTTGAACGACGATGACAAAGACGATAAGGACAGCTCCTCTGCTACCAATGACAGCAACAAGAACGCGAATGACAACGAAATTCGTGTTGGAATCAAGGACTGGTGAGCTAATTTTCTCAATCAATCAAGCACTTTAAAGTTGTCAAAATTTTTCGTAACAGAGATTTTTAACAAACATTTGTGCAGGTGGACGAAAAGCAAGTACGCGTACTTGAACCAACCCGCCATAGAGTCCTCCGTGGATCCCCCGAAAAGGCGGACGTCCACATTTGCTCCGAATTGTTTCGCTTATAAGCCGGCTCCTCTGTACCCTACTTCTCTTGGTGTGTTTTAGAGCAGCTGATGATCATCAGTTGCTTCAATTGATTGGACTGAATATTGTTCATGAATTTTATGTGTTGCCAAATATATAGATGTATTAATTCCATTTGGAATAAGTAAAGGTTTGCAGCCTTTGCAAGCATTAGTTTCTGCACAGAATTAATCATCTGCAGATCATGTATATTTTTCTTTTTCCTGTTCAGTAAGATAAAATGTTTGTATTTCTGAATATTTGATGAATTAATTGGGGCAATGAAAAATACTTTCGGTGTGGAGCTGTGATTGCAATATTTTATCCAATCTTATTAAACTTCAATTGGAAAGTCCAAATCTACAAATAGATTGGTAGTTCATTGATTTTCTTTCTCGCATTTGTGGCACAAGTCGTTAAGAGCATTTTTCCATGCACTCGAAATCTTAAGTTCAATTTTTCAAAAAAAAGTTGAGAAGTAAATTATATCTCGCACTATCCGCTTGCATAAAAGAAAAAAGAGACATAATTTCCTTCTCTACTTTTTCACCTTGTAATCAAATTATGACACTAATCTATAGATCGATCCATATATACTACTTTTAGTTTTGCTGAAATATGCGTAGAATCACTTGTAGTTGTGAATTAAATACAATGATAGCTTTGAAAAAACCAAATTTAAGATTTCTGATTATTAACCCTCAAACCACTATCAAAACTATTAATAATGTTGAAAACTAATATTGTTCCCAACTTAACTATTTTATAAAGTTTAATAAAGATATTCATCTCACAAGATGTCGATGCTAATAATATTAAGGGATTTTTTAGTTTAAATACCAAATTCAAAATAATTTTAAGTTAAAATACCATACTTTTAGTTTAGGTACTAGTTGAAAAGTCAAACTAATTTGCTAGGTAAAATGACTCACTCATACCAACCCTATTCATTGCATTACGTCACATAATTTACTCTTACCAACCCTATGTCATGTTATATGGGGTATTAAATTGTCAACTTGGACTTGGATTTCAATAAAAATCAAAATCTGAGTGCAAGAATTCATAGCACTGTTCACACTTTCAAATTTGCCGCTGCTTAGTTTCATTCATTTCAGCTCTGTCATTGCCTATTTATATATATGCTATTTTTTTTTCATTTTCTTCCTCCTGCCTTCTCTCTCTTCCCTCTCACTTTCGTGCGACTCAGGGCTAGTTTGGTATTGCTGTGCTTTGAAAAAAAGCTGCTGTGAGAATAAGCAGCTGTGCTGTGAGAATAAGCGGCTGTGAAATAAAGCCAGCAGAGTGTTTGGTAAACTTTTTTGTAAAAGTGCTTTTGAAAAAAAAAGCAGTATGATAGTGTTTGGTAAACTTTTATGTAAAACAGCTGTGACTATGTGAAATGACCAAAAAGAGTATAATACTAAATGTGCTATTAATTTAATTTTCTTAACAAATAAAGATGAATTACTAAATATATTTTATTTGTAAAAGAAAAATATTTATAAACTTTATCTTAAATATTAATTATATGACAAACTACTTCAATTGAAATATTTTAGACTGAATAGATAGGATTCATTAGTACAATATTGTTAATATACTTGAAAGTAATCTAATTAGATGCATTCATCAAACTTGCTGCTATTCTATTTCTTAATGCTTCCATCTCATGTGATCCTTGAACTTGATAATTTTGATATTCTTCATCATCATCAATACTATCGCTCTCTTCACAATAGTCTTTGGGGTCATCAAAGTCACGATCACGTTCAGAATACCTCCGTATGTAGTTATGAAGAGCCATTGTAGCAATGACAATCTTCACTTGCTTATTGAAAGGGTAATTAGGCATATCCCTTAAAATTGCCCATTTTTTCTTCCATACCCCAAAAGTTCGTTCAATGATGCTCCTAAGAGAAGAATGCATGTGGTTGAATACCTCTTTATGACCCGTTGGTTCGCCACCCCTACGAAAATCCGGGAGATGATATCTTTCACCTTTATATGGTCCCAAATAACCTCTCATTTGTGGGTACCCCGCATCTACCAAGTAATATTTTCCTGAAAATTAAAAATTTTATTTTGTATTTTAATAATTATACAAAGCATGTAAAATGTTATAATATAAGTATGAAGATTACCATTTGGAGGCTTAGAAAAGTTTAAATTTGGATTCCGTAGCACAGATAGAAAAACTCTTGTATCATGTGCAGTGCCTTCCCATCCGGCACAAACAAATGTGAATTGCATGTCAAAATCACATGCAGCCATAACATTTTGAGTCGGCATTCCTTTCCTACCAATGTATCGAACTTGATCTGGAGGTGGTATTGAAGCCTCAACATGTACTCCATCTATAGCACCAATACAATCCTAAAAATAATAACATAGAAGAAAACCGTCAACTTACACTTATAGTTTGCAGACACTTATAGTTTGCAAATAAGTTAGAACACGAGTCAAACTTTACCTTAAAATAAGGCATGTATCTTGTATCTCTCCTTATTTCTTGGGGAATGGCATGAAACTCCGAATCCATCGGTTTGATAATATCTATTGCCATCTTACATACAATATCCAACATAGCACCAAAATATCTACTAACAGTCTCACCAGAATGTTGAAATCTCTCTTGCGCTAATCTATTTTTCACACCATGTCCTAACATATGCAAGAACATTCCTAATATTTCAATTGCATTCATCCTCCTTGAACCTTTCAGTCCATAATTAGTTTGCAAGTCATTGGATAATCTATAAAAGACATCTTTGTTCATCCTAAACATTCTATAGCATCTCACATCATTTCCTTGTAGTACCTCCATCAACCAAATATTATCTGTTTGGACAGAATTCATACATGGAGTTTTGTGGACATATTTTAAATAATATGTTTCAACAGCTCTCGCTACAGCGCATATAATTAGACCATCCTCCAACTCCTCAACATCATCATCAGAGGTGTTCATTTCAATATACACCTGTAACCTAACATATAGTTCAACATTCCACAAGTCAATCCAACAATCACTAAGAAGTAAATTTGACATTCAAGAACAAGTCATAATCCACGTTTAACAAGAAATCATAACCCAACATTCAATAAATACAAAGTTTTGCAACATTAAACACAATGCAAAGTACAAACCACACAAAGTCCTAATTCATAGTTATAGCTTCTTATTGTTCTTTGTTGAACATATATTTCAACCAAGCCAACTGGTGTTCAGAATTTTTCATTGTCATAAACACCTCGCGCTTCTCTGCAGAACAAAATAAACATGTAGAAAACATCCATAACTCGCCAGGTGGCTCACAACCAGGCAATTTTGTAACAGCCGCTAACACTTCCGAAATACTACTACCTATATGCATCGACCTCATCAATGTGTTTGCAGAACTCCTAGTTTCATAAGCTTCAACAAGGCGGTCAATACTACCACAAAGTTTTGCAGCACCTCCAATTTTTTTCCTTTTCTTATCACTATTCTTCTTTCGCAATTCTTCTTGGTTAGCCGCTCGTTTTTTCCCCTTCCTACTAGCTTGCCTTAGATCCTGCATAGTCGCAATTTCTTCCTCATCATCTGAATGAATTTGTCCTACAAATTCCTCTAGTGGCTCTGGTGGCAGTACTCCAGATGAAGGTGCCCATGCATGTTCGCCTGTAGCAACTGTACTCGAGAACATCCTATCTAACTTGTCCTCCATCTCAGGACTAATGCATTTTTTTCAAAATTTTCCATATTCTTTGTTTATCTACAAGTAAGAAAGAATACGGTTAATATATATTGCATGATATCATAATATTGGTGGATGAACTTTTGATGAGGTAAGAATCATGGAAAACTTGAAAATGGTTGCAGATTGAACAATGCTACCATCATGCATAGAAATATTATATATATAATGTAATATAATTTTAATATATAGAATATAATTTCAATTATTATGTTGTATGATTAATTTAGATCACACTGTACTGAATAGTTCACATGTTTATAGTTACAATATAGTGCAACAAGAAAAACAGAAAGAACAATAGTGTTCGAGAAGTATAATTTTAAACCTCAGTTACTATCTTTATTTACACAGGTTGCATTTACAGTTATAATTTAAGACAAATCATTTTCTTTATTATAAGGGGAGTATCATGGAAACAACCCAAAGATATCATAATACATATTAAAAGATAAATACACACCTCAATTTTATTATTCCACCATTCCTCAGAGGCATCAACAGTACCCTTGCTCGAATTCCACCCTAGGCCAGTTTCTTTACCAACTAGCTCTTTCCACAACTTCCACTCATTTTTAAGTGCATCCCACTTATTTTTCAGTTGCTTTCTCTCATAATCATGCCCTGTCTCTGCCTTGAAGTTAGCTCTAATATTTGCATATCCATCTTTGTCAAAGTGAGTGCCCGGACGATGTCCGGCCTCAACCTCCTTGATGCAAATATCACAAAATATAGATATATTGTGGGCATTCCATGTAGCAATAGGATTTGACGAAGATGCCCCCTTCTTTGACATCGATACCAACTACTAATTTGTAATAAACAGTCCCAAAACCTCCTTGATGAAAATTAAACCTATCACAGTCCAAAAACAACTAAACCTGACATAAATGCAATAATATATGTGTGCTATTTAGAGTTTATTTCTCTGAAGTCGACACAAAGCCTTAAAAGGGAATATGGGATCGCACTTTATTACTAGTAAAATCAAAGAAGTGGCCCAACTAAAATGTAAATAAAGCTGCAGGTTGCAATGTTGATGTGGGTACACTTGTTTATGAACCTCCAAGAAGTGGCCCAACTTTATGGGAAATAGGCATCCCAGACCGGACTGCAGCAGAGTTTTATATTCCTGATCCTAATCCAAACTACATTAACAAACTCTACGTCAATCACACTGACAGGTTTTCATCTTCTTGCAAATAATTTTCTTCTCTAATATGCTAAATTTTCTAGCTTTAATCATAAGCTAGCTATATTATGAAATTCAGATGTCTCTGTGGTACTTAATTGACAGGTTTAGGCAGTATGGATTATGGGAAAGATATGCAGAACTCTATTCTTACAATGATTTGGTTTACACAGTGGGTGTTAGCGATTATAAAAACGACTTTTACTTTGCCCAGGTTACCAGGTAACTGATTTACTCACCAATTATGTATATGTCGCGACATTATGGCATGTTATGTAAAGAGTTTAATATGTTCTTTGAGTACAAAATTTCACCAAACATACTCAATCAAGATTACATACTTTTTTTGTTAGAAGAAGCAGCGATAGAAAAATGTCATCTTCCTCTTTTTAATATCGAGATTTTCATTTGCTAATATCTAATATTCAGCCAATTAAGAGCTTTTTAATATAGCCAAAGCCAACAGAGCAAGTTTGATGCTTAAAAATGAAAAGCTATTGCCTATTGGGATGATCTCTGT
Organism: Gillenia trifoliata; assembly: GCA_018257905.1. Classification (NCBI taxonomy): domain Eukaryota; kingdom Viridiplantae; phylum Streptophyta; class Magnoliopsida; order Rosales; family Rosaceae; genus Gillenia; species Gillenia trifoliata. The sequence continues at coordinate 15,717,007 of CM031088.1, read as the reverse complement.
TGTCGAGTATACTCCCACAGAGCAATGGCACCGCTGACATGAACATTTAGAGATCTAACAACTCCCAGCTGTGGAATCTCGATGCAAGCATCCAGAATGTGGATGATATCCACGGGTATACCTTCCTAATCAAAACCCAAGGACCAGTACCTATTCAATGGATTGGATGAAAAATGAGTAAAGCTACAATGTCAACTGGACTTTCCCAAATCCAACCGACATCTAGATCCTTAAAGGCACCCTTTGAGAAGTATCTATTCTGCATCAATCCCCTCATACAACCCGAAAAGCGAAACCCAACAACAATTATGCAAAATTCAATGCAACCATGAAGTTAAACAGCATCAAGCAAGCAGAAAACAGTGAGATGCAGAACAAACGAAGACCCAATTTCCAGAAAAAAACAAGAAGAAAACAGAGAAATGGGCAGCTGGGGTTTTACAGAAAGTTACAGACCTGAGAAACCCGAAGAGACCTAGGATGCAGAAACAAGAAAACTCCAGGGAGCAAATTCAAGATCCCAGATCATAAATCCTCAAAAACCCACAGATCCAATACAAAATATTGATCAATAAACAAACCCAGATCATCGATTCACTTCAATTAATCAAATAACATACAAAACCCAGATCATCGATTCACTTCAATTAATCAAACCCAGAAAAAATGATACGGTTTCAAGAACTTCGAAGCCATAAACATTGAAACAGAAATAAAAGCTATAAATTTCGAGAGAGGGACGAAAGAGAAATGCTAACCTCAAGAAAATGGAGGAGCGAAAGAAGATGAACGGGGGTTCTCTCTCGCCGCCAAGACTCGGGAGCGAGATAGAGGAGAGGAGAGAGTGAGGAGCTCGGGCAATTTTGGATTATTTCAAAACCCACTGTTCACCCGTGTTTTTCATAGAGAAGCCGCAGCTATTTTTCGAAAGCTGCTATTTGCAGCTTTCAGGTGCTCTTTGAAAATTTGGCTTTTTTTCACCTTAGCTTAAAAAAAAAGCTGCTTTTGAAAAATTTACCAAACACTTAAAAGCACCCCAGCTTTTTTTCACCCCAGCTTTTTTTTTAAGCACCTCACTCCCAAATTGGGACTCACAAGCCTCCCAAAACCCCAAACCTCAACCAACTCAACAGCAACCACTTCCTCGACACATTTTTCAAGTTCTCCGACTTGCTGCCCTTCGCCATCGACCTCTCGTTCGAGCGCCTCCTCGAGTCCTAGACCTCTAACACCGATCAGATCAAGTTCATCGATCGCACCCTCCAATTGGGCTCCGTCCTCCTCTAGGCAGCCAAGTGCTCCGCCAGGAAGCGCTCCTCCAAGCACAACTCCCTTGACTGGGTTCTCCCTCCTAACCTCACTATCAAGGTCTGCAAAATCCAAATTGAACTGAATTGAATGCGAATCTGGCGAGTTGATTCCGTAATTTGATTGGATTTTGGGGATCAATTTGAATAGGAATGTTGTTTTTTTTGTTGATTTTCGATTTGGAGCACATGAAATTGAAGATTTGATAGTGTATTTTGGTGTATTTGCACTGGCAAATTGTGTTTAATTGCATGATCACTAATTTTTCTGTTGTTCAATGTTTTGATTGCGATTCTTTGTAATTAGTGTACTTCATCAAATCGAAACCAAAATGATCATTTGCATTGGCCTTGAGGCCAGTATTTTCTCATTTATTTTGTGGATATATCAGTCTGTAGGTTATGTTCAGATGAGAGATTTGCAAGTACCAAGGGATTTATGCTTAATTAGTTAGAAATGCACTACAAAAAATTAGATGAGGGATTTGAAATGAGTAGAAACATCTTACAATACACTAATAAGGATAAGAGGAGTCATTTAAATTGAAAGGGTTAGAATGAAATCATAAAAATATGTATACTCATTTTGTGTTATATATACTGAGTTTTTAATATATATTGTTCTTGTTGTAGGCCTATTTTACTGAGGAAAAAAAAAGGAGAGAATCGACAGGAGAGAGAGAAAATAGAGAGTTTGAGATTTCTGTGGTGATGTTTAGTCACTCCTTTGTGCCTTTATTTATAGTGATAGGATGAGAGAATCTTGCTTTCCAAGTAATACTAGATGTACAAAGAAAGATCTAAAAGATCTCATAGAATCTTATACATAATCTACTAATATATTACACAATCACATTGCTAATTAAATATTAACTACAACACTCCCCATTGAGTGTGTAAATACTTAAGTAAATGACGCATCAGGTCTTCAGCGATGATGTAGAAGTGGTTGATAAAGTATCTCGTAGGCACTGATAGAGAACATACTAGTCTCAAATAAGGAACTTGCACACAGAAGTAAATCTCACAATTCATGGCTATAGTAAAACCCAATGCTAGACAAAATCTATAGTCTAAGGAAAAAAGTGAGTTAATGCAATGAGTCAAAACTAAACGTCTACAGGACATCAGTAGGAAGCACACAAGGGTATAACTAACCTAGTATAGGTGCCTCATCAAAACCTCATCAGGTAACAAAAACCTATTGGGACAAAATGATCATGATTGTAGGGAAAATAGTACATTAAGGTCAAACGAGTATACTTCTGGATACTCCCTTTGAGTTTGACAAAATTCTAAATAAGAAACTAACAGTGTTGCAAATCAGACAATTTACATATACAAATTCCTTGAACAAACTTTTGAAAAGTAGACTTCAGCAATGACTTGGTGAAGAGGTCGACTAAGTTGTCTTGAGAACGGATTTGCTTGACTTCAATCTTCCAATGCTTTTGTTGCTAATGTGAATAGAAAAACTTCGGCGTTATATGCTTGGTGTTGTCTTCCTTGATGTATCCCTTCTTAATCTAGTTGATACATGATGCGTTATCTTCAAAGATTGTTGTAGGGATGTCAACGACAGAAGAAAGTCCGCAAGTGCTTCAAATATGCTTAACAATAGCTTTCAGCCAGAACTCACGAGTAGCTTCATGAAAGGCGGGAATTTGATCATGGTTCGAAGAGGTAGCAACCAAGGTCTGTTTGGTTGACTTCCAAGATATTGTGGTGGTTCCAACAGTAAAGACATAACCCGTTTGAGAATGTGCCTTGTGCGGGTTAGATAAATAACCTGCATCAGCATAACCAACAAGGTGAGAATCAACTCGAGGACCGAGGGGGGTGCCGGCTCCACTTAAGAATACATAAGGATAAAATAAGCCCAAATCTATGGTACCTTTAAGGCAACAAAATATGTTTTTAATACCATTCTAGTGTCGGCGTGTAGGCGCATTGCTATATCTTGCCAAAAGATTAACAACGAAAGCGATGTCCAGTCTAGTGCACTGAGTTAAGTACAATAAAACACCAATTACACTCATATATGAAACTTCAGACTCCAAAACCTCTTCCTCATCTTTTTTAAGATGGAAAAGGTTTCTTTTAGCATCTAGCATATGGGTGACCACAGGTGTACTCGATAGTTTCGCTCTATCTTCATTAAAACGATGCAACACTTTCTGAGTGTAGTTCGAATGATGAACTATAATACCATTCAAACAATGCTTGAGCTCCAGGCCAAGACAATATCGAATTTTTCTAAGGTCTTTCATCTCAAAGAGAGAGTTTGAGAATTCTGTGGTGATGTTTAGTCACCCCTTTATGCCTTTATATATAGTGATAAGATGAGAGAATGTTGCTTTCCAAGTAATACCAGTGGTACAAGGAAAGATCCAAAAGATCTCATAGAATCCTATACATAATCTACTAAGATATTACACAATTACACTTCTAATTAAATATTAACTACAACAATTCTAACATTGTAATAATTTTAAGGTGTGGAAAGTCCTGAAAATATATGTGGAAGGAACAGAAGTTAAAAAAATTTCATGCATATATTACATTCATGTGTTAAAGTATAAGGAGTGTTTTGAAACAGAATGAGCCTTTTTACCATAAAATAGTTCATGTATATATTTCGAACAAGCAAACTATTTTAGATAGTCTGTATGGATTTTAAACACCTACTATAACTTTTTGCTCTAAAATAATTATATGTATTTTGAACACTCACTACAACGTTACTCTTTATGTGAAATAGCTCTATATGTATATATGTTTGTCAATCTGTATATATATTTTACACAATTTATATAACTAGAACTATTCTACACTTTTTGTATATATAGTTTTTGATTTGTATCTATAACTTTTCATTATAAAATATTCGTATATACAATATAATCAACCCACCCACGTCACATGAACAACCACGTTTACAAACCGCAGCGGGCAACTTTTCTAGTTGTAGACTATTCGATGCTTTAATCTAATATATCCTCACAGAGCTTCAGATCTTGCTGTTCCAATTCCCAAATCGAATCGAATCGATCTCAAACCCCAGGGGTTTCTCCAATTCCTTCTCCCAGAAGCAACAATGGCTGTCAAGCCTCGGCACGCGCGCCTCTCGACTCGCAAAACGTCGTCGTCTTCGTCCACCACGCTGGTCCTGACCTTGCTCGTCATGTTCACCTTCGTCATCCTCATTCTTCTCGCCCTCGGCATCCTCTCCGTCCCCAGCGGCTCCTCCGGCAACTCCCCCAAGGCCAACGATCTCAGCTCGATCGTACGGCAGAGCATCGAGAGGTGAGCGATGAGTCGGTTTGCAGTGATTTTGATCGGTAATTTGGTAATTAAACTGAATTTTGTGGGTTTTATTAGGAATGACGAAGAAGGGGCAGGGGAGCAGTGGGTCGAAGTCATCTCGTGGGAGCCGAGAGCTTTTGTGTATCACAATTTCTTGGTGAGCTGAGCTGGCTTGCTTTAATTCTCTCACTGATTGAAATGATTTTTCTGAAATTTTGGATTGAATTTTTGTTATTACCGTTGAAGTTACTGAATTGAGCAATCCATTGGAGTGCTGGATTTTGTTTTAATTGTGCCAATATATCTTGCATTGTATATAGTGTGAGTAAATAATTGAGTGTAATTTCTAATTTGGATTGGGTAATTACATTGCATCTACTTTTGGAAGAAATCAATGTTTTGTAAATATGCCGGGATTTGATGTAATCTAAAGCCGGCAAAAGCTGACCCTGGTTGGCTAATTTTGGCAGACCAAGGAGGAATGTGACTACCTAATCAATCTTGCCAAGCCGAGTATGCACAAGTCAACAGTAGTTGATAGTGAAACCGGAAAGAGCAAAGATAGCAGGTATTTATTTCGCACTTAGTTCTCTCATTTCATTTCAGTTATAAGATGCGGATGGGAAAATCTGTTGTGTTTCTTTTCATTCCCTTGCTTTATCCCGTCAGTGTGGTACAATGGTTTTACTTGTTGTATGCAGGGTTCGTACAAGCTCTGGAACATTTTTGGCAAGAGGGCGCGATAAGATTATCAGGAACATTGAGAAAAAAATTGCTAATTTCACCTTTTTACCTGTAGGTATGCTGTTGAGCTCATGCCCTCTTATTTATTTATGTCTCTGCTTTTTAATGATTTTCTGCCTTCAAAATTGAATGAACTGCTTCTATGTGGACTACTATACTTACCGAAAGTTACAATGTTCATCTATTGATAGTGTAGCTATGTGTGTTTCGTACAATTCACAAGCTATTTTTTAAACCAAATGCAGAACACGGGGAGGGACTTCAAGTTCTGCACTATGAAGTTGGACAGAAGTACGAATCTCACTATGACTATTTTCAAGATGATTTTAACACTAAGAATGGAGGCCAACGTATAGCTACGGTTCTTATGTACCTGTAAGTTTCCTAACATGGCTGCCTAAATACTCATATTTCTGATGCACTACATCATAGACCCACTTATATTCTTCGGAAATGTTTTCTCCTCCCATGTGGTGCAGCTCAGATGTTGAAGAAGGGGGTGAGACTGTGTTCCCTGCTGCCAAAGGGAATATTAGTTCTGTGCCTTGGTGGAACGAGCTATCTGAATGCGGTAAAAAAGGGCTTTCAGTTAAACCTAAGATGGGCGATGCATTGCTTTTCTGGAGCATGAGGCCTGATGCAAGTCTAGATCCTTCAAGTTTACATGGTTGGTAGCTTCGTGATAATTAGCTTTGTGAAGCATCAATTCCACGTTTAAGTCATCCTAAAATGTCCATCTTGGAAAACGTCATTTGTTTATGTGTGATTCCTTTTTGAATTACAATTTTGTAACTTTTATTACTTATTCACAAGTATGCTGACTTGTAGTACCTCTGAGTTAACTTTGTCTCGTGTTTATTTCAGGCGGATGCCCTGTGATTAAGGGGAATAAGTGGTCATCTACTAAATGGATCCGTGTCAACGAGTACACTATTTGAACTATTACACAAAAGGTAACTATCTTTACCCAAAATAGATAACTAACAGTACTTATGCTTGCTCCATTCTGCGAAGCTACAAAATTCCGTTTCTCAAATTCCCAAAATCTGCCATTGACTTGCTCTATGATCTTGTTCTTATATATGGCTTGGCTCGGGTTATGCTGTTATATGCTATTTCTACCCATAAATTATATGTATTATTTTCTCAATGATTGGCAGGTTATACAAGTTCGTACGTGGTGTAGTACCTGTCAATATCTCAAGCCAGAGCTTTTGTACTTGTGCATCAAGTCTCATTTGTAACTTAGTATACGAATCGGCCCCTGCATGCCTTAGATTTTGATGTACTACAGTCTACAGCTGCTCTACTACTAATTCGATTTTTGTTTGGGAGCTTCTATATTCTTGTTATTACAACCCCTCGATGAAATAAGTTCGATTTTTTTTTCTTTTCTAATGGAAATTCCTACTGTCAGAAGGTTTAGGACGTGGAGTTGATGAAAAGAAACAGTAAGAGATATTCACGGAAAATGGAAAAAATTTACATGTACTAATCATATGTTTATTTCTTAGTGATTTCCAGCTGTGGAACCAATTGCCTCTTTTTGTTTGAGATTAATCGTTAATATGACCGCGGTTAGTTACCCAATTATTTCACCTATTACTAAGAAGAAAGCCAAGTGATTTCTGAACTCTCGTGTTTATTACTTTATGTATTTTTCTAGCCTTTGGATTGAAGAAGCAAATATCGAATCATAGAACATGAGAATCAGAAAGAGAATAAAAATTTAGAAGAAACCACCTGAAAGAACAAAAAGGAAAATCCCTTGAAACTTGGAGTTCCCTATAACCAGAGATTAAAATATCTTTGATATTACTGAAATCTCTTGATATATCTGTATAATAGGGTTGCAATCGATAGGGGTGAGCAAATATCTATAAAGGATATCTTCAAATCTTCGGATTTTGGCAATATTGAGAATTTTGGTGAAATTTTGATACTTCGGTCCAATATCTGACCAATTTGATAGATTTTAGAGATATTTCGATGGAAATTTTGGTAAAATTTCAACCATAAGATTCCTTATAGTTGTTGGTCAATATCTCAATAGTGCAGTTTCAAGTTGAAAGGCAATAAAAACAATTGTCTCAACTACTATGCATGTGTTTGAAATTTTTAATTAAAAAACTTCTCATACCATATACCAAGAAAAGAACGAAAACCAAATGAATTCAAATAAAGTAATGTAGGAAGGAAAAATAAAACAAAACAAAAACCCGATAGAAAAAAATATTTTTAAAAAAAAAGAATAGGGGACGATCGGTATGAAACTACCGATCCTTATCTGGGAGAGTCAGGTCCTTACTACCGATCTTAACACATAACAGTCGGTATATTGATACCGATCCTCTTCTTTTTAATTTTTTTTTTTTTTTAGGTTTTGGGTTTTTGGTTTGTTTTGTTTTTCTTTCCTTTGCCATAACACCAAATTATCATCTTCATATTCTACAAAATGTTTTTTTTTGGTACAAAATCTCTTATAGTTCATGTTTAAACACTCAAAAAACAACAATGTAAAACCCTTAATCTAAAGAATTTTGAATCTAAACAAATGATTTCAAAAAATACTTGTACATTAGATTCACCTCAAACTGTGGTTCCAATGGAAACGACGACAACCTACGCGCAGTTGGTGGTTGGGCAAGAGTTGGACGCGCTCCAAAATCATTGCATGCATACTCCTAAGTCCTCCACCAAGATACCAAATTGGAATTTCTCATGGTTTGTAATTTTGTTTTGAATTTTCGCATTGGAAATTGGTTGACGCCAAAAACCGGGGATACGTTGAGGTACATTCAATCATGAAAATCGATTCTCTTCGAAAGTTAAATAGTGTTCAAGAGAATTTTGTTGCCTTTTTGTAGGTTTTCACTAACTTGTGGCGCCATAAGTTTGAGACTCTCTTCAAAGTGAGCTTATCAAATAACTCATTTTCAAGTTTCAACTAATTGCTTTTGAATCAGATAGTCCTCTACATCACAATTTTGATCCGTTTCAAGAGCTAAAGTCTAAAACTGAAATTTTCATTTGATCCTATTGGCGGCGCGCATAGATAGTTGTGATTTGGCTAATCATATGCAATGCGCCTTTCGATTGTAAATTCATCTAGTATCGCATATAAGGGCTTTTTCAAGTAATGGGGCATTGCCAATCCATTGCCAAAAGTGTTACACAAACCCTAAAATTCAACATGGCTCTGATTCTCCTCCTTGTTTGTCGGAATACAATCACGTGGTTTCAAAAGAACTGTTTAATCAATTCAATCATTCCATTCAATGACAACATAAACATTTGCAAAGTGTGGTACTCACGTCACTTGTTCATTCTTGTGTGTGCATTGCTTATTCTTCATTTATGGCTTTAATGGTTTTTTATTGGTCCACAGAAAAGTGCTAATTTGATGATTTTTTTTTGTATTTGAGAAAGAAACCTAGAACCTAGAACCTTTTTGAGAATGAAGCAGGAGGACCGCCGAAAGGATTAAAAATCTCTATTTTGGTGATGTTGAGGAGCGCCCGGGTAAATCGAACATGCAATGACGAATCACACCAGTTAAAAACCATTTAAGACATCTTAATAATTGAGTGTAGAAACTTAGAAAATGAAAAACAAAGGAACAATTTAAAGTGTGTGAATACCTCATGAACTATATCTTATGAATTGTGAAGAAACAAACTATTAGACCAAATTTGATAATTAAGGGGGATAAATTTTACTTTGTGAAGACAAGTGTAAATTTAAACTGAAAGGCAGTTGTCTCAACTACCATGCACGTGTTTGCCTGATAGTTCAGACAATTGTAGAAATCTCAAACGTAATTTTAGTAAGCTTCCATGATTTAATATTTTAAACCGATATCTTCATCAATATCGATATATTTATCGACATTTATCTAAATTTAGGCTACCGATATATCTACCGAAATAGAAACTTAAATCCCTGCCTATAACTATAGAACTAGAACACAGAAACTATAAGAAAAATGCTTTGAGCAAGGAACCATGCAAGATTAACAGTAATTGTGCGGATTTCATAACACAATCTAGCCGGTATTTCTACAGTTTGGTATTTTCCTCTACTTGTAAATGAGAGATTTTAAGTTCGACTCCCTTTGATTTAAATGTAGTTGTTTTTATTATTATAGATTCATTTCAATCAATTGTGGTTGAAATAAATATCCTAAAATTTAGGAATATTAATTAATTTTAGGGGTTATAAAAGTTGAGCTTTCAAAACGAGGGGCAAAAACCCTAGACTACAAGTACCCTGCTCCTCTGCCGCCTTCTCCAAGAAAACACCACGACGTACAATACAGGCAGCCTTGACATGGCGAGTGGTGCAGATAATATCCCACACGAACTGTTAGCGAACATCGGAAACCGCCTCAACACTAAAACCGATGTTTCTAGATTCCGTGCGGTCTGTAAGTCATGGCGGTCCTCTATTCCTCCCTTCAAGAACCTGCTCCAGTTACCCTCAGAAGTGTGGTTTGCAGTCGGAGAGGATGATACAGATACTTATTGAGGAGGCTTTACCCTCGTCCAGAGCGCAGTCTATCATCTCGCCCCTCCCACCGATGATGGTCCCCGGAAAAGAGGTTGGTTGATTAATGTCAAAGAAGTAGGTCCTGATCGTCAGTTGGGTTGGGTAAACAACAAACTCATCGCATATTGCATCCGCTCTCCCGCTCATTTCGAGGGCAGCCCAAGTCCTTGAAAAAGGTATTCAACTTATTGGAATTCGGGTATTTGAAGTGCAAAAATTTATAGTAGTCTAGTAGAATATTGGTGACTATGGTGAGGAGGGGACGCCTGATGATCATTTTAAGGTGGCCGCATCCTTGAATCTCGATTTCCCTGTTGTCATGGCGGTTGATATATTCGGAACGTTATATTACGGAGAGCTAGGTGGTGACGTTGTAGAGGGCATCAACTTCCTTTTGAAGTTGGACGATGACCACCCTGATTTTGAAGATGTTATTTTTTACAAAGGAAGGTTTTGTGCTGTGTGTTGTGACGGGAGAGCTGTAGGGGTTGATTCTTGTCTGAATACAGAAATGATTGCATCTCCATTAGCGAATAGCTCTTGACTTGATGACGAGAAGAAGAAGAAGAAGTTGGTGGAGTCGCTGGGAGAGCTACTTTTAGTTTATATGTATTTGGAAGGCAAGCCGTCGGACTTTACATTCGAGATTTTTAAGCTGGACGCTCACAAGAAGCAATGGATTAAGCTTGAGGCGCAAGCTTTGGATGATCGAATATTGGTCCTCGGAGATGACGGCTGCTACTGACTTTCTACTCGAGATTTCCCCGGAGTCGAGGGGAGATGTATTTATTTCAATAAGGCTCTTCATCACAAGAGTTGCAAGTGCAATGAGTTGAAAAACATGTTAAGAGAAGTTGCAGTGTAGAGCTTGGATTCTGGCCGTGTCTCGCAGCTAACAGATTTTCCAAGTTCGAACATCATCTTTTGCCCACCCCCACCCTGGAGATGGAGTTGAGTTGCAGACATGATGAACAAGGCAAAGATTCCGGATTGATTTTTGCTTGTTTCTTCTAATCGTATTTTGCTTTACTTCTCAATGCTTTATGTATTAATTCTTTCTCACGGATGCACCTAGCGGTCTAATTTAGTCCTACGTATCAAGCGTGACCTAATAAGATTGCGGATGCGACTGACAATAGTTTATTTCCTAGTGATTCACGTATTCCTGCTGTGGAACCAATTGCCCTCTTTTTGTTTGCAATAATTCCTTTATACGAATAAATTAAGCAAATTAAAGTGATTTACGAACTCTCGTAACTACTCTTTTTATTTTTTTTTCTTCTGGATTTTTGATTAAATAAGCAAATATAGAAACAAGAGGATGAGTACATAAAGAGAACGAGAGTAAAAACTTAGAAGAAACCACTCGAAATAACAAAAAAGAAATCCCTTGAAACCTAGAGTCAGTAAAAATATTATTATTTTTTCGAAACAAGTGAGGATCAAACCATCGCATCACCAAAAGCTGCTCAGGTGTACCTTAGAGCAACGAAAATGATATATTTACACTAAGGAGTAGGAAAATAAATCAGTTTCAAACTCGCCATCTACGAGATTTGAAGACCTTTCACTTACAAGTGAAGAGAAATACCACTAGAGTCTAGTACTAAATGGTGGCATTCCGAACAGGAAAGAGAAATTGAAAATCTTTGCCAATTGCCACGTCATAACCTAAAATGAAAACTTTTCCAATTCTCAGAAGGATTCGTGTTATATAAAAGTTGAATTCTAACCATATATAGGAAACCATTTTTTGTGCTTCTTCTTCAAGGATATATAACAACATACAAAACCAAGACGTACGATACAATTAAGCGGCCTTGACATGGCGAGTTAGAGTCTGTAAGTCATGGCGGTCCCTTATTCCTCCCTTTAAGAAAGTGCTCGAATTCCCCATCCGCCGTATTTACTTTGCAGGCGATTTTAGATGCTGCAGGCTACAGCTATACCCTGGTCGAGAGCGCAGTCTATCATCTCGCACCTCCTGGCGATGATGATCCCGGGAAAAGAGGTTGGTTGATTGGTTAATGGCGAAGAAACTCATACGTTGTTGCATCCGCTCTCCCGGTTATGTCGATGGAAACTGCCCAACTCATTCCCAAAAGTATTCAACTCTTTAAGTTGAATGCAAATGAGGAGAGATGGGATGAGCTTGAGGCGGAAGCTTTGGATGATCGAATATCGGTGCTAGGGGATGACGGCTGCTACTCTCCCTCTGTCTAGTCGGGATTTTCCCGGATGCAAGGGAAGAAGCATTTATTTCAACGATCGTGATCATGGAAAACCTTATACGCATGATGAGCTAGCAAGAATGCTATCCCCAATGGGAGGAGTGTTCCACTTAAATTCTTGGTGCCCCATCTGGCGACTAGCAGCAGATTTTTACAACATATTTCGCCCTCCCCCAACTTGGACTTGGCCGGACATGCCAAAAGGTAGCAGGGATGACCAAGGGGAATATTCCGGACCGACTTCAGCCCCCCGGGGTAAGAGGAGGAAGATCGTCTGAGAAGCAACAGGCGGGGATTAATGAAGTTCTTGGTGGTGTTTTTAGTTTGAACTTGAACTTCTGTATCACTCTCTTCATATGTTTGCCTTATTTCTCAAGGATAAATGACTAGATTTCACGGGGAATCAAGGGAGAACATGGACGTTGTAAGCGCAAAGATGGATTATTCGTAAGAGGTTGATGTCTAAACTCATCCCCAACAGTCTCCTCGAAAGCGGTCGGATTACAACGATTGCACACGAAATCTAGTCATTTTGCAAGTCTAGTCCAGTCCTACGTATCAAACATGACCTAATACGATGGCGGATAATTCATTAATACAGGCTGGCAGTAGTTTATGTAACCCTACATACCGCGGAGAAGGCGTTGAACACCAAAAATTAGGAAATTGGAAATTTGTGTGCGCATATGAGTAGCAAGCTGAAAACAAAGTGGCATTGATTGCACTCCACACCTCCAATAAAAACCAAAATTCACGAAGTTAAAATTGAAAAATTACAAAAAAAACACCAATGATGTGATAGTATTTGTACAACAGAATGTTCTCACCAATATTCCTTTATTTATAATGTAGTTGGGGTCATCAGCGCTGGGATTTGAAGCAACGTCGTACTGTTGCCGAAACATGTCGATTATTAGAACTTGAGACGAAAAATTGGTACAATGTTGACCTACACCTGCATTGTCGATACCCGTCTTGTGGTTGTTGATCTAACTTTTGATCAGATTCCTGATGACATATTGCAAAATGCCTCCGTGATCGAAATATGCCAGCTCAACCTGGACGAAAGACGGAACAAGAGAAATTTTAAGCAACCCGAGCTTGATAGCACAATGAAAATATGAACGAAGCGAAGGGTGATGGTGGGTTACCTCTGTATCGAAACGTAGTGTACATACGAAGGACTTGCCATTATCTGTCACTACTGTGACATCCTGCCCGGGTCTAATTTCACTGACAGTGCTGGGAAGATCGATGGTGTAGCGTTCCTCGCCGGTTAAACCAAGAGAGTCAGCATCCTCCCCAGTCTTGAAACATAGCGGAATGATGCCCATGCCAACGAGATTACTACGGTGAATGCGCTCAAAGCTCTTTGCTATGACTGCCTTCACTCCCTGAAAATTATTATGATTTAAAACAGACTTCATTAGAGATACTGCAAACATATATTGGAATCAAATGCATAATTAAGATACCGCTAGAGGGCATACCAATAGCATTGGACCCTTTGCAGCCCAATCACGAGAACTTCCACTTCCATACTCGGCACCAGCCAAAATAATCGTATCATGTCCTTCGCTTTTGTACCTCTGTCAATAAAAGTAAAGGAGTCAACATTGTACATTTTGGTCAGGGTCGAAAGCATCGACATTAAACATCCAATATGAAGAAAAACCTTCCCGAGGAATTAAAATGATTTTTCGATAACTTTCAGTAAAAGTTGAGATAGGAGGGCATTACCATAGCAGCATCAAACACGGACAGTTTCTCTCCAGTGGGAATGTGGATTGTTTTGGGACCAACTTCTCCTTTCAAAAACTTATTGACCAGCCGAATATTAGCAAAAGTCCCCCTTGCCATAATCTCATCATTACCACGGCGACTTCCATAAGAGTTGAAGTCTCTTCTATCAACACCACGTTCCAGAAGGTATTTAGCTGCTGGGCTGTCTTTGTGGATGCTACCAGCTGGTGAGATGTGGTCGGTTGTAATACTATCTCCAAAGTTGAGCAAGCAGTAAGCATTCTTCACACCATGAGCGCCCGGAGGAGACATGGTCATATCCTTAAAGTACGGCGGTTCATGTATATAAGTTGATTTTGGGTCCCAGGCATAAAGAGTGCCAGATGGTACAGATAACTGATTCCACATTGGATTTCCTTTGGTGATTGCTTCATATGTAGCCATAAACATATGAGGAAGCACATTTGATTGCACAACCTGAAAACACCACGACAAGACCAATATAAATTTCCGATCACTCGACTTAAATAGTAGAAACTATTCTTGTGCAAATCATTCCAAAATTTTATAGAATTATATAGCGAGGTAGTAGAGCAAGTTACCGTTGCTACTTCTTCATTGGATGGCCAGATGTCCCTAAAAAATATCTTTTTTCCATCTTTTCCCACCCCAATTGGTTCTGTTTCAAAATCAATATCTACCTGCAGAATTGCAAACAAATGAGATATTGCACCAAAAGTCAAATGTTACGAGCATAAAATCCGCTCATGAGTGGCATAAAAGATGCATACAACATAACATGATACAGAGAATAACAACTGTCTGCAAGAATCTACGAGTTCCATACCGTTCCAGCAAGAGCATAGGCAACAACAAGGGGAGGAGAAGCAAGATAATTAGCCCTTGTTAATGGATGCACACGACCCTCAAAATTCCTATTTCCAGATAATACAGCCGCAGCTACAAGATCTGTATATGTCCAGAAAATCAACAACTTAGTGACCATGCAAGACTCCACAAAGTAGCATTTGTCTAAGCACAAACTGTAGAGAATATTACCATTTTCTGTAATTGCAGCCGCTACTGCATCATCAATATCTCCTGAATTCCCAATGCATGTGGTACATCCATACCCAACAATATGAAACCCTAACTGATTCAAATACTTCTGCAATCCACTGCAAGACGATACATGACTTATGAATACATCACAAGAATAGCATATATTTCCAAAGTTATAGCATAGAGTTTCTTAAAATTACCTCTTTTGCAAGTATTTGGTTACAACCCCAGAACCGGGAGCAAGACTTGTCTTAATCCATGGCTTGACCTAATAAAAGACACAAAAATCAACATTATATAATGCAAAAATAAAACTGATCTTTCAGTTATTTGATTTCAAAAGTATTCAGTATGCTAAGAAATAGGGGGACAACAATTTATCCCGCGGAATGCAGGCACACATTTAGTTAATCACATGGCAGGAAAATTGGAAATAAACTCGCTCTAAGTAGTCTGCCGCAAGCGTACAGAAATGCATTTTATGTTGCACGAAATTCATCTATAACATCATTATATTCTGCCCCAGTCGACACTTGTGTAAACTTTCTTTTGTTTTTTATCATCTAAATGATGACACCAACATGAGAAATGAACCATAAATAGACATCCAACCTCCAATCCTAAATCACAAGCTTTCTTTGCAACCAAAGCAGCTCCAAGCATTACACTAGGATTTGAGGTGTTTGTGCAACTGGTGATAGCTGCAATAACAACATCCCCGTGCCTAAGCTGTGCTGGGGTTCCGTGAAAATTGAAGTCTACAACTTTACTTTGAGATTCCTTCGGTACAGCAAAACCCTGCAATACATTGTAAGAAACATAAGCTTTTCAGGAAAGGTTTTCTTAAGTGAACATTAATCTATAAATTAATCAAATTCTGGAACATCCAAATGACCCCCACAATTTCCAAGAAGTTCTGAATGAAAATTCGTGTCAATTATGGCACTTTCTCACCTTAAATCCAACTCTATTGTCAAGGCATGCATGCCAATCCACTTTCATTTCTTTCAAAGCAACACGATCGTGTGGCCTAGAAAACATATGATTCTCAGAGTCACATCACAAAATATTGAATTCAATGCAGTGTGTATGTTAGCTTGATTTACCAAGAAATCCTACCTCTTTGGACCCGATATGCACGGTTCCACTTCATTAAGATTTAGCTCAAGATAGGAGGAGTACACTCTCTCGATCTGGGGCTGTGTTGAGAAAAATATTCATTCAGAAGTTCAGAACCCTTAGTATAGAAGATGTTGAATAGAAAGGAACCAAAAGCAGCAGGTGCACATATTTTACCTCATCGTAATCGACAAACATCTTATTAGCCCTTAAATAGGATTCTATCAGAGCAACCTGCATGGTAACTTTTATCTCAGCATACAAACAACTGGACAAGATAAATGAAACAGTGTTTAGGCAAGCAGTTACCTTGTCATCACTTCTGCCTGTAAGTTTTAGATACTGCAGGGTGACATGGTCCACAGGGAAGAATCCCATGGTTGCACCATACTCGGGAGACATGTTGGCAATAGTGGCACGGTCTGCTAGTGACAATTCACTCATGCCCTCCCCTGCATAACAAAGCAAAGGTTAACATCTAATGTGAGAAGAAAAGGAAACCAAGGCAATTAAAGCATCATCGAAAGATCACTATAACTAGATACTATGATTAAGCATATTACCATAGAACTCCACAAACTTTCCAACAACTCCATGCTTCCTCAGCATTTGAGTTACTGTCAGAACCAAGTCAGTAGCTGTTACACCGTCTCTCAGTTTTCCTAATAATTTAAACCCGACCACACCAGGCAGGACCATGCTCATGGGCTGTATAAAAGAAAAGAGAGATGCAAGAAAAAAGAGTAAATGTATATTTCTGGATAAGAAGGTGCAGAAATGTGCCGCGACAAAACTCAAGTTGTACGGTAATACTAAGGTCAACAAAATCAAAAGAAGACATCAAGTTATTCATCAAAAAGCAGGCAAGGATCCATGGATGCACTTCTTTACCTGGCCAAGCATAGTGGCTTCTGCTTCGATACCACCCACTCCCCAGCCAGCGACTCCTAATCCATCTATCATAGTTGTGTGCGAATCTGTCCCAACAACACTATCAGGATAAAGCAAGCCATCTGTGTTGAACACAACTCGACCAAGGTATTCCAAATTAACCTGTAATCAGCATTTCAATTTGTATATCTCAGGTTAGCATTCTGGAATATAATATATTAGATATTAAAATTTGTGTTCCCCAAATTGATTGAATTACCTGGTGAACAATCCCTGATCCAGGAGGAACGACGAGCATGTTATGGAAAGCAGTAGATCCCCATTTCAGAAAACCAAACCGTTCTTTGTTTCGCTGGAACTCAAGTTCCATATTTAACTGCACTGCATTTTCTGATCTTGCAACATCTACTTGAACCGAGTGATCAATGACAAGATCTACTGGGACCTACATTCATGAGAAACCAATGTTGATACTCTTTGAAACAGTTAAAAGAAAAAAATCAAATGGCATGCGTGTAATGCAACTGGAAAGACGGTCCAGTTATTATAAACAAGAAATGCTAATGTGAAACAACAATGCACGCATATATGTAGCTCACCAATGGGTTAATCTTGTTAGAATCCCCCTTCAGATTGTTCATTGCATCACGCATACAAGCTAGATCAACGACAGCTGGTACTCCAGTAAAGTCCTGAGAACCAGATGAACAACACATTGATAATCCACGTAACGCTAAACTGCGATAACTTCAAGTTTCAAGACTGACAAACCACACACTGATTTACCTGAAGCAGGACTCTAGCAGGTTTGAATGGGATCTCAACCTGCTTGGGAGAAGTGTTCTCCCAATCAATAATTTTCTCAACATCATTACTCTTCACTTGAAACTCATCACAATTACGGATTGCGGATTCGAGAAGGATCTTAATAGAGAATGGCAGCTTTTCTGCAACACAAAACACCAATACCAAAGTAAATTTCACCACAAATTTTCACACTTTCAAGTAAATTAAACAAAACTCACACTCTGTCTCCTTACAGTAATCCAAAAACAACTACTTTCCACAACACAAACCACAAAGATTCAAACTTTCTACTCATTTCCCACACTTTCTCGGCAACCAAACAGAAAATACAGTATAATCAATCAGAAAAACAAACAAACCGATTCTGGGATCGTTGAGAGCTGGCAAGCTGTAGTACTTTCCGAATTCACCGCCGTCCGGCTTCTCGAGCGCCGTCAGTATCTTCTGAAACGGATTCGCCGCCGCTGAAACCACCCCAATACATAAGAATTAAAATAAAAAACCAAAAAATAATAAGTAAAAAGCTCCGATCAGGAAAAACAAAATTAAAAGATCCGAGCTGGGGGGTAGTTAAGGTACCCATTTAGCGATAAAGATCCGAGCTTTCTGCGAATCGAGTCGATCAGGTTCTTTGGTTTCGATTCAATTCGAATTGGGGCCGTCGATTCGAGAGAATGAAGTGACGAAGGAAGGGGAAAGACTTCACAACGTTATATGGAGTTCTTTTGTTGTTGTTGACGTTGTTGTCGTGTGTTCTTGGTCCGATGAATATCCTGATCTTAGTGGAGGGGCAATGATTCGGTGGGGTCGAGCCTACTTTTGTGTTCCTGCGATTTTTTTATGTGATTTGGGATTGGACCGTTAGGTGGGTGACTTTTGGGTCGCTGATGATCAAGGCAAAAAGATGGGCCTTTGGATCCTTTGGAATTGGGAGGCGTGTGGCTTTCACAAATCTTTGGTGCCTTTTGCTATTTTTAGAACAAGTTGGTTTGGGGTTGGGTTGGATATTAATCTCTCTTTTTTTGTGAGGTCTTAATTTTAGCAATAGAATATCCCAAAACAAATGTTGGGAAATTCCCATAGCACAAAAAGAATGATGTTTGAAATTGCTTAAGCTTTTGTTACCTTTGACCCAAAAAAAAATTTGCTTAAAATTTGCTTAAGCTTTTGTTTTGTGGTAATATGAATGGAAGATACTTAGCTAACGGATAAATTACGATTTAACACGTGAATAGATGAGTTATTTTTGTATTTACATAACGTAATAATAGTTCTGGAGCCGAATAATGTCGAAATAAGCTAATTTTGAACAAAATTTGGCCCATAATCTATTATTGCCACATTGTTTTCCCCCTCTTTATTCCTTGTAGAAAAGCAAGTACATCAACCAAATTATATAAGGTTGCATTCGAACAATTAATGACATGTTATCTCAACCGTCACCGTCTTTGTCTTAGCTGAAAGTGATTATACAATGTAATCGTGATTATCTCTTTGAAATCTATATTTCTCATTACGTGCAAGCATCATATTATAAAAGATGTAGATACAAAGCAAATATCTTATGTGACATCCCGTCATATTTATTGTAATTCAATCTTCGAAAGATATTTTAGACACGTGTATGTTATTTTGTTCACGGATCGTGTGATATTTTTACTGTTTTGGTGGGTGCATAGTGCCCCCAAAATATCAAAATATCTCTCTTTTCTCTCTTTTTTCCGGTCACTTTCTCCCTCTTTCCCGTGACTTGCTTCCCTTCACACACACACACACACACACTCTCTCTCTCTCTCTCTCTCTCAAACCGAGATGAACGCAACCATGCCCTTAGTTGTGTGAAACTCTGCCCGAGACCACCCAAATGGAGACAAACCGACTGAAGTTTAGCCTTGAAACCACTGCCTTTGTCTTCCCCAACATCCCTAGACTCAATGCCAAGGAAGAAACCAGCTTGTTTGATGTCAAAACGACAAGATCAAAGAGCTATAGTAGCCGCGGTCTTTCGAGGGAAATACATGCCATTTTTCGAGCTTTTTCGGCCAAACTAAATGTATATCGTTGTTCTACTCATCTTTAGCTTCATTTTGACATAAAGAATGTGAAATTTGGTTGAGAAATGAAGAAGATATGAATGTTTGAAATTTTTCCAGAAACTGGCCACTTTTCCAGCGATTGCAGACGGCGGCAACCTGCGGCAGAGCTCCAACGAGCCGAGGGAATATTCCTTTAATGCTGTTAGAAATATTCTTTTAAAGTTAGCGGAGATTCCGACATTTTCTGTTAAATCTCACGGCATCAACTGACGCCGTTAGTTTGACCAACTTGGGTTGACCGCGCGTATGGTGAGCGTGCTGGTGCGTGGGACCACTTTTTCGACTTCCATCTACACGAGGAGACTCGTGACGACACATACTACCTTGGAGTAGTATGCATAGTATTTTTCGGAGTGTTTCGGACCTTCATATTGAGCAAACAAGGGATAAGTGTCGTTTATTAGTTTAATTAGTAACCTTTATAAGTTTAATCATTACTATAGTAATATATCATATAGGTGAAACTTATCTAGAGGACTACCGGGGCTACCCAGGACAGAGAGGCTACAACCAGGCTACTTACAGGTGAGTGAGTGAGTCTTTGTTTTGGTAAACATATATTTATGTATGGTTTTCCCAGCTTTATTTAAATTGTTAGCATGACTTATATAATATGTGATTGTTAGAGGTAGAACATCCGTATTATATTTGACATACATTTTCTTATACTGTTGCTCATCAGTACATGTAAAACACCCAAGTATTGTACTCAGTCCTAAGGCAAGGACTAGCTTTGACGTTTAGAGGTTCACACCCAGTACCGCTAAGCAACTTTGGATCCATTGTAGGTACTAGCATGTTCTAGGTTGCACTAGGCAACTAGGGCTTATGTGTGAGGCGCTTTGCGCACAACAATTAGCGTTACGACTTGCGTCATTGTAGTACTTAGCGTATTCTCTTCTATATAGAGTCCGTCATCGTAGCTTATTTACTTGGGTTTGTGTGTTTACATATGGGTGAGAATTCAATCTTGTTTTTCGAGCAGTCCAGTATGGTTTTACCATTGGTTTTCGGGGAGTACTCATATTACTATTATAGTATTTTAAGGGTCATATTGGTGAGTATGACGTATTTTTGGAAACTATACATGTTTTTCAATGAGAGGATAGTATGTTCTTGAAAACAAAGGTTTTATCAAATTTTACTTTTTGACCCATTCGCCTTTTATGTTTTGCGCCCCTCAAGGATCTAGTGGTAGATTTAAGTACCAGTGAGACGAGGGCACCATTCGGCTAGTTGGTGGTTCTAATAGTTTCTCTAGAATATGTAGGATTCGTTCATACCTTTAGTTTTCTGTTCTATAATATCCATCCTCACGAGGATGTGAATATTTTATATTCTTTGCTCTATTTACTATGTTTTGACTGTTATGCATTTGTAATAATGGATTTTACCCATCACCACACACTTTATTTCCGCTCCACTCTTAGTTTACTCTCTTTTCCTTAATCACTTAAATAATTGGTTTTCGTCACTTAACACGTGTCGGCCAACACTTCCCGACACCTGGCGTGTCAAGATCGGGATGTGTCATCTCCTAAGTTAGAAGACATTGAGAAAATAAGGGTTATTGAAACTTGAAAATGGTATGTTCACACAAGTGGTGGATGGTTAGAGTCTTCATTTTCATCTCACTGCGTCTCGAGTTTAAACCGTCCCTCTCTCCCTTATTATAAATTAGTGTAGAGTATCGTTTGTACTTAAAAAAAATGCACGGTGCACATAAGGATGAAAAGTGAAGGGTTATAGGCATTGATATACTCACACCATAGAGATCAACCCTCTTTCAATGAGACATAAAGTTGGCGATAGGGCATTGTTTGGACTTGGCAAGAGAAGCATGAATTTGTCATACCTTGTGAGAATGTTTAAGACTGTACAAAAAATAATTCTTACTACAAAAAGTATTTACTGCATTTTCAATGTAAGAATATCTGATACATAGATAAGTCGAGTAAATTCCTTTCCCAATTTGACTTTGGACAGTAAAAGATCTGGTAGATTTTCACAGTGATATGTAGGCTATTTAACTATGTTGTACTTGTACCTAATTATTACATGCGTGGATTAGATTACAATATTAACTAACCACGTATCTCTTATGAGGGTTCAAATTAGAAATACTTGTAGTTCTTTATTTCTTTTGGTAAACTTTGGAATTAATTTTTATGAGTATCGAGAACACAGTTTACATGGTGTATTTTTTTACAAGTTGTAATAAAAGTAGATGACATGATATGTCCCATTTTTAGAGTATATTAATAAAAAATAATTAACGTGTTATAATTTAAGTGAAATAGTAACGTTACTTAGCTATATGTCAAATATACCAAAAATTTGCTTCAAATTTTGGCCTTGAAAGATAACCAACAATTAAGTGTCCTTGAATATTAATATACATACGTATTCTTTTTTGTTGAGGTTTGGACCTAATTGTAATACAATTTATTGACTTGCGTCACAAATTCTTCAACGATCATGACATGATCATTGGTCAATGTTTAGCTTAACCACCAATTAATCAAGTGGAAGAAAAAAGATTAAGAAATCGTGAGAGTGCATTTGACATTTACATATGCATGTATGACTTTCCCTCCAACTAATTAAGAGCACGCGGTATAGATAGACTCTAGAACGCATGATTATTAGATCAAAAAATCTATTGGCCAAAAGAAAAAGATCACAACATATGAATGAACATTGGTACGTTCCTGCAGACATTTGTTTTCAAATTCACAACCCTGTTTAATGTAGATTATTTTATTATTTACAAAGAAAATAAAAATATTTTTCATGTTTTATAAATCAAAGTTTAACACACTTACAAATATACGAAACGAAATTTTTTTGTACATTTTCGATGTATGTAGAAATATTTACTACTTTCAGGGGAAAAGGCAAATATTTTCCAATCTTGGTAAATATATAGTAGGTCATTTGGACTTTCTTTTGAGAATGATATAACAACTAACTAATATATGTATTGCATCAGCTTATATGCATCTTCAATAATAATTAACTGCTCTGATGAAGCTAGATATGAACTTGATGGATCTCAATAATTTAGTCGTGTGGTGAAGGCAATGTAAATGAAAGGCAAAGAAGAAAAGAAAGTTCTAGCTTCATCAAGTACAAACTTTCTTGACTTCAACTTCAAAATGATTACATGATCTTTTATATATGCATGCATGTAATATATATATATTATAATTATGTTCACTTCCCTCAGATGAAAGTATACAAAATTATAGTATCCAGAACTCTCTTGGTGTCATCATGTAGCATCCACAACTCTCGCCATTGACACTTGACAGAGCCACCCCAACTTCCTCAATCTTTCACGACCTACAAAATCTCTTTCCTTTTGGTGAGATTTAATTTCTAGAGGTATGTATTATTGTTGTCTGTTGCCATTGCAAATCTACAAAATTGGACATGACACAGGACTTTAGAACATTAGTATTCATCTTCCTTTTAAGATTATAATGGATGTATAATAAATAGTCAAAGCCGTTTAAATGCTAAGTGCAATCTTTTACGTCTATGCAAGTCACAATTATAAATGTTATTGCAATATAAGGTGTACATTCATAAACGACATAACATTAACAGTTAGAAGTCACTCACTCATACATAAGTCACGAACTCACACGCAATTGTCCAATGAGAAAAACAAGTAGCTAGCTTTAACTAGGAGCCTAGAAGGGTGTGGGATGGTCCGCACCGAGTAAAACCATGCATGCCTCGAAGACCAAGAAGCAGTCGCCTTAATTCAGTTATACTTTTCCAGAAATTTGGCTTTAATTTCTTCTTTCAACCGCGTATTTAGATCAGATGGTTCTCAGAAGTTCTTTTTTGGTCAAGTATCGACAAAAGCTTATAACCACGCTGTCAAATGAGACTGCATGCACCGCTAGCATGCACTGACTGTGTAGTCATCCTTATTTCTGATGCATGCATGCATTCCCCATAATATACTAAAAGTCACCTAAATGTAAGTTAGACTATAATACTTATAAATATTTGATACTTACACAGTTAATGATTAAATTCGTGTAATCAAATGCAATTATATCCCTATATGAGTCAACATTATATGTTGTTTAGCCGAACTCATATCCACAAGTTTGATTCGTGATTGAATCCGATTGCACTCGATTGATGAACTCAACAAGCTCAATCTAAGCTTGATATATTGTTGACTCATATTTTTAACAACTTAAGTTTTCCCAGGCTTGTGAGTTGTCTCGAACGCATGTTATTAAGAACCTTCTTTGCAAGTTCAATCCATGTTCCCCAGTTTTTTATTGGTGAAATCTCAATGTGTCGGATGGGGATACACCTATACGCATGTTTGTTTATCTCTGTACGATCAATCTGCCCCTATCCATGCAGAATGAGCATGCACATCATGAAATATACATTGCACATCCATTTCGTGACATCTTAAGTTTTTCAGGGTTGCGATGGATGACACACAACACGTTTTGAATTGAGTTCGAGCTAGCTTGGTTTGAAGCCATCCAGGCCACACCCCTGTCATTTGCATGTCCAAAGTTGGAAGATTTTAAAGGACTCATTGGAAATCTTGGATACATTGCATAACCCTTTCTTTGAACAAAATCCAAATTTTACTTTTAAGGCTTATAGTTTCGGAGATGATTTCTGCACTTTTTTTTTTTTGCTATATTTTTCATATAAAAAAATTTGGTCATTAAGCTGAAAAGAAAGGATAATTAAGCGAAAATGAAAAGAGTGCAGAAAGAAAGCGTGAGTGCACAAATTATTTCCCTATAATAAATTTTATTTTTATACAAACTATATTGTGAATAATAAATTCAAACTCGAAACTTCGAATATAAAAATAAATACTCGTAAGGAACTAAATTACAAACGCTTTATTGTTACCTAGAGTATTTATGCCCTACAGCCAATACTAGAATTCGACTCTCCACCCTAGCTCTTCCCACTCGTATAAAACAAATATACAGTATTATGTTTAGTTTGAACATCCCTCAATCTGCCACGTCTTTTGGTTGAATCTAAAATAATATTAAGTTTAAACGTACCTATCTGTTGTTGAAGGCCTAGTCAGTAGTTACTCTACTCAAACCAACATTGTAATGGCATTTCCATGTTGAGGTGGCAGGCAGGAATTCTTTGGCAATTTACCATATTTAGGAAAACCCAATAACCAAAGTAACCCTAAAACAAACCTAAATATTTACAAAAAAAATTATAAAAAAAAAACTCAAAAAAATTAAAATAAAATAAATAATATTGCAAGAAGAAGAAGATATTTTCATTGCCTTTGCCTACCCTGTGGAATTAACAAAACCTCAGCGCTGGCCAATCAATTTGTCACCAAAGCTCACAAAGACCAACCCCACCCTGCTCTCTTTCTCTCTCTTGGTTGAAAAAATGGGTGATGGAAAATTAAAAATCAATTTTGCAGTGACGGGTTTTGTGGGACGATTTTTCAGCCTGAACAACTTGATCATTTATCAAAGGCTCAAAGCAGAAGCTTCTTAATATCGGGTCTCTCTCTCTCTCTCACATGTATTTTCTGAAACCAAAATTACCAATCTTTTTCTACAAAGCCTATATTTTCTTTGATCCACGAGCAAATATAGCTCTAATGGAAGAAAAACAGAGCTTAATAACCTAGAGAGAGAAAGTGATAGAGAGAGAAAGTGATAGAGATTTATGTCAAAAGAGAAAAAAAACAGCATTAAATGCGAGTTGGTTGATGTGGTTTTCTCTTCTTCTCTTAAGGACTAAGCATTCACCTATCTATCCATTTATATATATATATATGTATATTTATATACAGGGAGATATTCATAGCTTTTAAAAGGGTTTTAAATTCATATATTTTTGCTTTAAGATCAACAAACATCCAGCTACAAACCCAAAAGCCTTCTTCTTCTATAAACGCAAACAGCAATGGATTTTATTGCGCACCCATCTCGTTTTTCTCCTTCCTATTCGTTTTCGTTGGGGAATTTCGTCGAACGGGTCAAGGATTTCTGCAACTTCGCCGTCTCTGCGGTTATCGGGAACGTTTTCTCTGCGATCTTCACCTTCTTCTTTGCATTAGGTTCGTTTTGTTTTGTGTTTTTCTGAATTGGGTTCCGCTTGTTCATTGAAAGTTTCTGTCTTTCTTTTGTTAATGCATTAAAGGCTCTTGCTTTTTTTATCTGTTTCTGTGCTTTTTGACGTGGGTATTTTGCAATGAATTGGATTTTGGCTCTTGGAATTGTTACTTTCTGCAGGAAAGATCAATTGGGTTTCTGTATCTGTGACAGAGGAAATGAATTGAATTGCATGCATTTGAATTCCTGGATTTTGTGAGGAAAATTGAATTGAATTTCATATGCTATTTTTTGTCAATTTCTAGCTCCAATTAAAAATTGGAAACTTTACTTGTAGACAAATGGGGTTTTTTTGGGGAAAATTTGTGCATCAATATTTGTGAATATTTGTGTCTGGGTCCTTGGAACTTAGCTCGTTTTCGAAATTAAGAATTGTATGTTATGTTGTCCCGTCCGGGACATCCGATGAAATTGGAACGATACAGAGAAGACGAACTGTATGTTGTATTAAGATTCTTGCTCAATGAAATGCAGTGGGCACCATGTTAGGAGCAATGACTGGAGCTTTGATAGGCCAAGAAACTGAGAGTGGATTTGTGAGAGGAGCTGCAGTTGGAGCAATATCAGGAGCTGTTTTTTCAATTGAAGTGTTTGAATCTTCCCTTATTCTTTGGCAATCAGATGAATCGGGAATTGGGTGTCTTCTGTATTTGGTGAGCAATTAAGATTTTGGGGACCCCATTATTTATATGGTTAGGTGGTCGCTGCTCAAATGCCTCAAATGTTTGCTTCATTAGAATTCATGAGTTGGTGGATTTGATCTACAAAAGCTTAATTAAATAGCAAATGCCATTATTATGAGTGCCTAATTCGTGTTTTCGGTAATCTATGCAGATTGATGTCATTGCTAGTCTCCTAAGCGGTAGATTAGTCCGTGAACGGATTGGCCCGGCCATGTTAAGTGCAGTGCAAAGTCAGGTAATTTCAATGCTTAGATGCTAGTTTTATGTGAGGCCAACATAAACTCCAAGACGCTCATTCATGTGCTTGCTATTTTCTATTCGTTTTGTTGTGCTTTAACCAGATGGGTGCTGTGGAATCAAGCTTCGACGAGATCCCCAACATCTTCGACACTGGTGGCTCCAAAGGGTTGTCCGGAGATTCAGTTGAAAAGATCCCAAAGATCAAAATTACCTGCCACGACAATGTGGATGC
This sequence comes from Gillenia trifoliata, assembly GCA_018257905.1. NCBI lineage: Eukaryota > Viridiplantae > Streptophyta > Magnoliopsida > Rosales > Rosaceae > Gillenia > Gillenia trifoliata. The sequence continues at coordinate 15,689,843 of CM031088.1, read as the reverse complement.
TTCTGGGGAGAAAGTCTCCTGTTCAGTTTGCCTTCAGGTGAAAAATCTTTAAAAACCGTCTTTTTTTTGCTCCTAAGCGAGAGAATTTGTCATAATTTCGAACTCAGCGATTAAAATTGTGAATTTTTTTTACGTGATCAGGATTTTCAGCTTGGAGAGACAGTAAGAAGTTTGCCGCACTGCCATCACATGTTTCACCTGCCTTGTATAGATAAGTGGCTCCTAAGGCATGGCTCATGCCCTCTCTGCAGAAGGGATCTGTGAATCTGATGATCTATCTTCCTGTAAATTACCAAATGAGTAAAAAGTTCTTTTATTGATTATACAAATTTTGTACCCGTTTCATCTGTATTGTTATTCACCAGGCTGCTCCGGTAGCTTCATGCTCCATTGTGAGTTCATGTATAAATTTTTTGATTTTGGTAGTTTTTAACCTTTTTATTGCACAGAATCCCCTACTTTTTACTGTTTTACTTCAAGGACATTCTTGAACTCCTTTTCTGTATTTGCAAAACATTTATGAGATTTCTACGGTACTTCGGAGTATGTAATACTTAAGATTTTTTAAACGTATGTAAGATCTTGGAAAAGGCTCCGAGAACCGTAGAATTTTTACACATTTATAGGGGTCTATCTGAGTTTGTTACACATTTAATAGGGTCTATCTGAGTTTGAGTTGAGATACGATTTTTCAATTCCAATGCCAGATTTTGTTTGCAGAAGTAAAGATGTCAATGACAATATTAGCATGGTCTCAACTGTTGTGCATGCCACCATGCCTCCCCCCTTACAAGGATAAGTCTTTTTAAGGTCAAACGATGTCAGGCGAGAGGGGATTTGAATACAGGATTTCGTGTGCATGAATAAACGCTCTTAATCATTTGAATTACAAATCTTTCGCTTTAAAAAGATATGTTAAAGTTATCTTCTCCATAATCTCACTTTAACCCACATAGCAGTTGGGCTTAACTTTCCATTAACATAATGTTTACTCCAATAACTTCTCTTCTGGTGCAAGTGATTGAGAATTGGTTGGCTTCGACAATTGAGATATTTTGGTATAAATTTTGCTGACGAAGTTATCTCACCAGGGAGGTAGGTAAGAACATTATATCACACTAAAAAGCACTTTTCTTTTAGATATGGTGTGCTTTGTTTCCATGGATATTTTGTTTTTTGTAATCTTTCCAAGCCACTTTTTCAAGAACAGAATAAAAAAACCACTTGTGTGTATATAGTGTCCGAAAAAGGATACCTTATCTTATAGCAAAGTAATTATCGCACTTTTTTCTTTTGATAAAAAATTTAAAGGAGAATTAAACAAGGATAAAAATAAACAAAAGTGTCTAGCAATAAAACTGTCAAATCATTTTTTATTATTTTATAATAAGGCATGACACGACATAATTAAGCACGAATTATGTTCCCTTAGTATCTAATATTTATCGTGTTGGACGGCTGGATCATATGTCATGCCGCCCAATTAAACGTCAAGATGACGACGTTTTGATCTTACTTCCTTATTACTACATAACTTGAACAAGAATATATGACGTTTGTATGGCATTTTATGAAATTCATATTTTATGACTTGTTCCATACCCTGTGCAATGTAACGAGCAATGACAAACTTTCTAACCAGACAAAGTAGGTAAAATCTTTTCATGTTTAGGTAAAATCTTTTCATGTTTTTCTACGGTATATCAGATTTTAATACTATTCTTGCAAGACTGGAATAAACTCCGACTCAAATAGACTTCGTAATGACTTTTTAATTCAATACAAAATGACACGAAAATAACAGGTTTTGGGTCAACTAATTATCTTAACGGGTATGACATGTAAACGACACGAACACGATCCGTTTGCCAGGTCTAGACACTATGTAGTACTTGAAACGACACGAACATGACCCGTTTTCCTTAACCGGTCAGGTCATTTTACATGTTAATTTTAACTAGTAAATTGACTTGACCCAGTAAGAACCCGTTAAGATAATGACTTTGACACGACATCACCCGTTAAGACAACGAATATTACACAAAAACGACACAAACAAAACAAACACAACACAACATGTCTAGACTCAAGTCAATTGTGAAGAACATATCGTACCTGTAGATTATTAAACAACTAGGCCAAATCTTAAAAGTAACCTTGTCATCTACCACTAATAAGATAGGGAAAATAAGAAAAAGAGATTCCTGGGATTGTTTAAATAAATAATAATAATTCAGGGAATGCTCAATTTAGATGCTTGTTTTATTTATTTATTTAATTGAGCTCGTATTACGGACATGATCATCAAGTAAGGGAGAGATTCTTCAGCGTCGCATGAATATATTCTCATGAGTCTAAAATGCTTGTAACATAAACATGTTAAGATCGTAAACTTATAAAAATATATATTTTCAGTTGTAAATAAGAATTTCTGCTCATAAAAGACATTAAAGCAAATACAAAATAAAATATATATTTTCAATTGTAAATAGGAATCTACGCACATAAAAGACATTAAAACAAACATAAAATATCTTGTAGACATTGAGCTACACAGTGTCTAAACCTCATAACATAAATCAAGAGTAGAGAACTACTAGTACAACTGAGTCATAAGCACTTCAGCTACCACATGAATAATTTAGAAATCTCGCGGGCCATAGCCAATAATATATGTAGATCTATGGTACGTCGCTTTAATTTCTAAGAGTATAGATCTCACATTTATGCAAGTGAACAACTTTAGTAATAGTAGTTAATATAATGGGATGATTTAGTAGATAGGAATTAGGTTTTATATGCAAAATTACAAAATCTCAAATTGTAACAATAAAGCTACCTCGTCACCTACATTGAGTTAAGAATTAGATATACGTTGTATTCTTTTATGTAAATCAAACTTGAGATTTCTTACAACTAAGTTGAGATAGTTGTTACGTACTAAACTATTGACATGTTTACTTAACATGAATAAAAGAAGTAATGAATTAGAGAACTTAGGAATATGAGAAGTAAAGAAACGGAATCATATCAACTAGTCCACTCTAGTTGATCTGATTATAATTTTTAGGTATTATATTACGAATTTAAAAAAAAAAACTCACATTTTTTCGATTATATATGTGTTAGTAAACACATAAAAGGTTAAGAATTAAAATGATTCATATACCAATATTCAATAAACACATAAAACTCAAGAATCAAATATGTTTACTTTCGATTCCTATGTAAAAAATGTCATAAAATTTGTCAATATTATGATGAATGACTTCTGATAACGTCCTATTCTTGATAGCTTTACCGTTAAGATAATTGTTGTTTATATTTTCTGGGACAAATCTTGGGTGGTACGTACCATTCAATGGTCCGCCTATTAAATAGTCTCACATTAATTTGCAGTAAGCCCTAAATGAATCTTAAATCATTCAACAGTATGATACGTACCATTGAACGGTACGTATCATTGAAGTTTGACCATACGTACTTTTGGCTTTTTCAAGTAAACTTTTATTTTCTTTTACCTCGTGAAATGAATGCGACTGGCTAGCTCTACCTGCGTATCCTCTGGTTCAATCAAGAGAGAGAGAGAGAGTAGATCGGCCACCTTAGGTGAGAAATCACACTCACACATGTATGATGTATGCATATGTCACCTTCAACATTTCTCAACATTTCTTTCTTTTTTTTGTGTTTTAGTTTTATTCTGCGTCTGTATTTACTTCTTTCTTTTGTTCAAAGCATTGTGCGGATGGTTTGTTGAATCATGTGATCTTCTCACAGTGCTGCCCTTTTTCCAGCTTTTTGCAAAATCATGATCACCTGCAAAAGGCCATGGTCTCAAAGTAATTCACGTGACTTTGAAGCATATAATTCTAAATGATCGATCGTAGGACTTCATGAAAGGGAATTAATCCACTTTCATTTGATTTGACGAACTGCTCGGATTATTAACGAATAACGAGGAAAACATCACCAATCTCTCTCGTCAACTACGTTTTCTTAAAAGAGAAACCTCGAATGCATGCAAGTTATACTTGCATGGAGCAGCATCAAGTGGGGTGCTTGATACATATAACGGCTCAAGAAAGTTGAAGATCTCTTTATCATGTCTAAGATTAGATTTGAGTAATTAAGGTACGTTTAAGAAACTGTTGAATAAAGCAAAAAGTCTCACATCACATCGGTCATTTTACAAAACAAATTACAACTTATATCAAACTGTTCAACTTTTAATTACATCAAGGTCTTTTGCATAAAAATCCCACACTTATTGTTTGCACGAGTATTTAAGTGGGGATAATATCTGTGCTATTAGTAGTGGATCGTAATTTGTCGCTCTGAAATTTTAACATGGTATCAGAGCAGGTTTTCAGATCTAGGCTCGAATTATTGAGTTCACTTACAAACATGACCAATGTAGCTCCACCTATGGCCCATTCCAAAGTGGTCCGACGTGAGGGAGCGTGTTGAATAAAGCAAAAAGTCTCACATCGGCTATCTCACAAAACAAATCACAACTATATCAAATGGTTCCACTTTTAATTGCATTGAGACATTTTGCATAAAAATTCCACGCCTATTGTTTGCACGGGTGTTTAAGTGTGGACAATATCAATGCTATTAGTAGTGAACTGCGGCCCGTGTCTCTAAAACTTTAATAGAAACAAATGAAAATTTGTGCCTAACTTGAAGGTCAAAATTGAATTACTCATTTAGGAACCTTGTTCATTTTATTTTTTTGACAAACGATAGAATAATCTACATTAAATTATAGGGAGGAGAATTCGAACACATGACCTTGAGTGCAAAGGCGGATGCTCTTAACCTTATTCATTTCAATTTATCAAAAATGATAATATTAAAGGAATAAATTTCCTTCATGTCTAATCTTCTTCTAATGCTCTCAGAATGCAACTTTATCCCATCTATCTTCAATATACATTGAATTTTATTAGTTTACCAATCCATTTCAAACCCATCTTTGGCAAGTGAGAGACGAATGGTGATTCACTACTTAAACTCTCCTAGGTCTATTATTCCTTGGTATTTGCGTGTTGATTGGAGCAATTGCCTATGACATATAAGGCATATATGCGTGTTTTTGTTTTCCATATATTTTGCAAGGGCAACTGTGTGGCCGATGTCTTAGCTAACTTTGGTGCATATCATGATGCATACAAACTCTCCTCGTTTGTATTTCTCTTTTTATTTTAATAAAATTAAGGGATGAACGGTGAGCTATCACCACCCCATCCTTCCAAAAAAAAAAAAAAAACAAGAGCACTGAGTTCGCAAAAGTGACAAAAGAGGAAGGGGGCGAGCTCCTCTGCGCGTCCCACGTTTCTTTTAAAAAAAGAAAAAAGAAACGATGATTCTTGGCTGGCTGCACGATCTACGTGAACGACCAAGGATATACATATTGGTCCAGAAAAGTTCTGAAGAGGATCTAAACCCTAATGAAGAAGCTTTTGAGACACTTGATTTATAAAGCCACATGATTAAAACTCCAATATTTTTATAGAATATTACTAATATGCGCACATTTGTTAAGTTTCTTTACCAATCAACAATTAAGGACGTGTATAGTCCATATGAATAAGCTTGCAAATCATGCACACAATAGTTGGGTTGTTTTAATAGATTTTGTCATTGGTTGTAAGGATAAATTTGCTATAAATTTTGAGGCAAGTTAAAGTTTATCCTGTCATGAGCCAATATGTCAAACTCCCTTATTTTTACAATTAATTGCCACAATAAGTGATTTTCGAGCCCTCGCGAGAATTGACGAATATTGTACTAAAGATCCGCCCCTTGTTCTACAATTGTAAAATAAATAATTTCGCTATTTTCTCTCAATCTCCATAAAACTATTAGTAGATTTTTTTTCACTTAAAACCCCCACTCCCCATGCTTAAATTAATGTGGTTAATTTATGCTACAACGATCTGTTTATATGTCTTACAAATATACTAATTATAAATTCCATTCTCAAAAGAATCTTATGCAAACAAAAGACCCGGGACATCGGTGTCCAAAGCATCCAAAGCTAAGGTCATGTTTTCCATAATTTTTATTTTTATAATTGATAATCAGGTCAATTTACAAAACCAAAAGCACATAAGGACATCGTATATATATTTTCAAATCTTCCAGAAAAATAATAATTAACTTCTAACGTTTACCTGTCCATCACTCGTATATACATAAATAACAAATAGTATTATGTCAATTTATCTTGGAATTAATTATAAGGATGAATCAGTCGTTTTGCATGCATACTCTATACCAATAAAAACAATCTTTTTTTCATTTGTTTGTTTCCCCTACCCTTGTCACTAGTACTGTTTCATTGCATCATATTACATTACTTTTATTGGTTTTTTCTTTGTTTTCATAGATTTGTTTATACCTAGTATCTTGTTATGTTGCACGTATGGAAGTGAGGCTGTGCTCGAATGACTTGAGAGATTACAAAGGTTGGAAACACTTCACGAAAAAAATAAGACTCATTCTTCTATTGAAGCTACTAGTTAGAATACTAAATTTGCATGGAAAAATACCATTATACCCTCATCTTGATCCATATCAACCTATATCTCGACCCACAAAAATGGTATAATGGTCTTTCTGCATGCCAAAATTTTTGTTTGCAAAAGTCTCAGGAAAAAATAGTAATTTTTGTATGAAAAATGATTTTTTGATTCTCGATATTAATCTATAATATCTGGTACACTGTCAAGAGACATGATAAACAAATTGACATAACAAATTGAAGTAATTGATAATATGGGATAAATTTTAATAAATAATAATTAGGTTTTATTGGCAAAATATTAATGTAACTGTATATTTGGCCGACACTCGATATCATATTGATATTTAATAATATATCGACAATACATCATGTATTGTAAATTGCTATTTGGTAACCAGACTCCCCCATCCTAGAGATACTAACTAGCTAATACTTGGGACCTATGGCCAAGTCTACCAACACATGTCCAGTTTTGAGCTTAAAGAAGCATGAGAATTCTATGCCTCTTATATCAAGAAATCCTGAGTCATGCAACATCAATCCACATATACGTATGCATGCATGTACATGTTGTTTTTGGCTTATATGCCGTCTTAGCATTAGACCTAGTCATAAGTGGTGACTCGAATACTAACTCTTTGAAACCTTAGACTTACTATACATGTATATACATAATATATTTATATATTTTTGAAAAAAAAAAGCCGGCAGTGTCTGTTATCAACTTATATATATTAGCACTTTCCAATATTCCTTCCCCTCCATTGTCTATTTTTCTCTTCAATTTGAAGCAAATTAATGATCACCTAGTTTCATGGAGATAAGCAGATAGATGAGTTAAACCGAATTGTGCTCACCGCTTAAGAATACAAAAATGGAAACGCGACGCCAATTGACGGTGGCTACACCACCATCTCAGAGTTTTGTTCGTTCTCATCAAGCACGCATATTGGCAGGCTTTGTTGTTGGCATTCTGACAGTCTTGATAGTGGCCTTGTTATACTACTTGATCAAGAAGAAGCTCCTACCAGCTGTCAGGCAAAGACAATTACTACATGAGCTTGGGCAGAAAGGTGAGCAAAATCTCAGTTTGTTAAGTAGTTGTGGGCCCCACACCTATTTCACCCAATTCATTGACACTCTTAGAGCGACCATTTGATAATCATTTCGCTTTTAGTTTTTAGTATTTTATTTTATTTTTTGTGTTGATAAAGAAAAAGTATATGTGGGAAAAATGAGGAATGAAGTGTGAATGAAACACAAAATGAAAACTAATAACCAAAACATTAATCAAATTTAAGTTGTTTGCACTTTCAAGTTTATGTTTTCATTTAATCTTCTTCATTTCTTTCTTCTCCCTCCCACTACCTCCCTTCATTTCTCTTTTAAACTTTCTCTCTATTTCTAGCACCAAAAATAAAAACTAAATCAAACGGGACTAATAATGAAAATGTTATCATAATTACCAAATATTCGACATGTTATGTAATCAGATTATCAATTAAACATCATCCATTCAAAATAAGAAATTACTTGACTAAACAGCCAAATAAAATTATGTGTTTTGTTAATCCGTTTGACAAGAGAACATTAGTTAGGAAGTTGAAAATTTGCAGAGACCACTTGAAGATTTTGGGGTGTGACTACATATGTTTTTGTATATTAGGAAATTTGAAAGAAGATAAAATAATGTTGAGGCGCTTCCAGTTGGATGAACTAGTGAAGGCTACTAAGAATTTCAGCAGTGAGTGCTTGCTGGGTTCAGGTGCTTTTGCAAAGGTCTACAAGGGGACCTTTGATGATGCAGGAACCCTAGCCATTAAGCGAACCCATGCCGATTCATTTCAGAGTGTCGAAGAATTCAGAAATGGTAAGCCTCAACCAGTATAAATGTGTAAACGGTACTTATTAAATACACAAAACTGACACTCTCTAATACATATGATCAGTCTCACATACAATAGTAGGGCCCAATCAAATGTGTCAGTTTTGTGTGTCCAAATAAAATATAAGTTTGTAGTGTAGAAAGATTCAGAATTTAGTTGATTTTTAATCTGATTTCTGTGTAGTGTTTATTCCTTGAACAGAAGTGAGGCTACTTTCTAAGGTCAAGCACAGAAACCTTGTAGGTTTGGTTGGATATTGTGAAGGATCATCTGGTATGTAATCAACTTGTAAATGCATATTCAATTTTCCAAATTAGCCCTCCTTGTATTGACAAGGGAAAAGATTTTCGCACACTAGCTACTATTCTCCTTAATTTGATTTCGTTAAATCGAATGTCAAAAATGATCAAGAGTGTGTACGTAGGAGAAAAAAAAGGTGTATGTGGAAATCAATTCCCCTGCATGTATATATACTAGCTAATATTGTTGGTTGGTTATATTGTGACTGGAATAGGGGCAAAAGGGGGAAAAGTGTTGATCTATGAATATGTACCAAATGGTTCTCTCCTTGATTACTTTATGGGTATGTATGCTCCTTACCAGGAAATTAAACCTACTTGTTAATTGATAATTATAATCTTCCTAATTCTATGTTTGTTTATCCTAAAATCATGTTTAATTACCATGTAGGAAGAAAATGGAGGAGCTTGACTTGGAGGCAAAGAGTCAACATAGCCATTGGAGCAGCAAAAGGTCCGTCTTTTAATAAAAAATGAACGTTTTATAAAGAGAAGAACTGCTAATTGATTGTGTGAAATTTTGCAGGCATTGCTCATTTGCATGAAGGAGTGAACCCAAACATAATCCACCGCGATATAAAGCCGAGTAACATCTTGATAGGAGATGGATTTGAAGCCAAGGTTTCAGATTTTGGACTTGTTAGGTCAGGGCCTACTGGGGATCAATCACATGTCAGTAGCCAAATCAAAGGAACTCCAGGATACCTAGACCCTGCATATTGTTCAAGTTTCCATTTGACGCCGTTTAGCGATGTCTATAGCTTTGGTGTGATACTTCTGCAGCTTGTTTCTTCCCGGCCCGCGGTTGATTCAACCGGGCACGGCCCTAATCAGCATATAATTGACTGGGTAAACACTTCAAACATTGCTCTTTTTTCTTCTGATACAAGCGATATATATTCTATTTTAAACTAATTTAAATTGCAGAGAGGGCAATTCAAATTTGCTTGAATATAAGATACTTTAAAATCCTTCTTACCCTAATAGGGTAAACCAAAAGGTTTTTTTCGCTCATTGCTAATAGTGATTGCAAAAGAGTTCGCCTTTGTTTTTCGAGTTCTAGTGAACTGTTTTTCTTGAATGCAGGCAAGACCAAGCTTAGAGCGAGGCAGCGTTGAGGAGATTTTAGATGCAAATCTTTTAACAGAGCCATGCAACACAGAGATGATGCTAAAGATGGGGAAACTTGGCCTAAGATGCATTGTGAAAGTGCCCAAAAACCGCCCTACCATGTCGAAAGTGTGGCAAGAACTTGAAGAGGCCCTCTACTCTGCAGACAACTTCATTAGCAAACAGCCTTCAAGGGGATCTCGAAGATCAACTGGCACATCCCGCCGATCATCAGAGCTAGGGCTTAGAAGATCGATGGACTATGACCAGTCTCAAAACTCGGTGAGCATAGATGGCATTGGACTCCAGAGGTTTCATGTCGACGTAGATAGCCTCTCCTTTCAGAGCACAAGTTTAAGGTGTTTGGAGTTGGACGAAAGCAGCATCGATATCGATATAGAAAATTTGGAAGATATACATGAGGAATCTATTAGAGAAAAAGAATTGAAGATGTAAGGAATCTATTAGAGAAAAAGAATTGAAGATGTAATACATCTTTCTTCTGTGTGTGCATCATGTGAGAATTTTCTGAATTGTGATATATTAGCATTCCTTTAAGAAGCACAATACTTTTTTCTTATAAGAGATGTTGTAGAATATTTTACATATTCACAATATTCTAACGCGTGACATACAAGGAAGCTTATTAACATAAAACAACAGCACCTCTGGAGACAAACGTGCACTACAAGCAAAACCGAGGGTTTATGAAAAAGGTTGGAACCGTTGATTAATTGGTTTATTGATCTAAACCAAATGTCCTATTGATTGAACGGATAATTTTTATTTAGAATCAAGTTTCTCCTTCATTCCATGAAAGTTATTTACGATTTGTTGCAAAATAAGGATCAAAGAAATAAGTTATTATGTAAGAACAAAATTCCTCAAAAAACAAAGAAAAATAACATATTGTTCCCAAAATAATAAAATAAAAAAGCAACTAATTAAGTTCCTAGCATCAACGCGACTGTAGCAAGGTCATTTTATGCTGAGTTGCTACTTTCGTTGTCAGCTTCGTTTGCATCTCCACTGCATGCTATAAGGTTATCGTACATTTTCATTGCATTGTTTGAATACTCAACCAGGGATTCGAAAACTGTAGAAAACCCCCTCTGAAATCTACTCACAGCAATATAAGTTTTCGCCTTCTTAGTGTCTAGCTTCTTCCCCAACTGCACCTTCATCTCAGTCTCAAGCCTATTCCGCTTATCCAGTTCTTTCAACTCTTCATCAATCTCTTTCTTTAGTCGATGCTCCCTTCTTTGTCGATCCACCAGTGCTCGGACGTCCTTCCCAAACTCTTTCATGGCACAAGTGACTGCTTCATCTGGAAGGCTATTTAGGCAATCTAACCAATTCTTATATAGTGAAGATTTGTCGGGGGAGCCAGATCCATTCTCAGCGCCAGCAAACTTGAATATCCCACCATGAAGAGCTTTAACGTACGCCTTCTGCGAAGAGACATACGAAGCAAAGCAAGAGCACCACTTTTGAAGTTCGTCTTCAAGCTTAGAGGTGGCAGGTTGGTTTAAGTCATTGCATGACATTCCATCAGACGGAGAGTTGAGACATTTCACTTGAGACATGATTCTCTTTTGCATCTCATGAGCTTCCAACATCATCTGCGAATTTCTCATTAGGCTGCAAAAACCGAGAAAGAGAGGGTTAGAACACAATTCAAAAATATTCAGGTGTCTAATGCATATTCAAAATAAGATTGTGGCATTTATCTTACCCTTGAAACAACTTAACAAGTTGTGCCTGCAACTCATCTCTCAGCGTTTGAATTTTCTCGGAGTTATATTTGATATCTGTATAGGAATTTGAAATTTTGCTTTCAAGGTGCGTTATTTTAACTCCAATTCTGTCCTTTTTCATGAGCACATCTCCTTCCCCTCTTTGCTTTAGCAGTCGGGCGCATCTTTTCTTATTTTCTTCCACAATCTGAATAAATTTAAAGAGGATTTAAAAAAAAAATTGTTGTGAAACTCGTATCAAAGAAACACAAAAAAATCGAATAAAATATCAAGTTGTGTAGCAAAGAAATTTCAGAAACTGAACGAAGAAAAGAAATTGTCAGATTGATATTTACCTTCATCTCCTCATAGAGCTTTTTCTCCGCATCATATAGGCTCGTAAGTGTTGACGAATGACCCCCAGGCAACGTTTTTCCATTGTCACAGACGAGGCCACTATTGAAATAAGTGCATGTCGAAGAACTTCTAGAGCTAGATCTTAAGAGAATTTTGGAGGAGAATCTAGATGAGGCGGAGCAGCTCACCGTCATTGAACGAACAAACTTTTCCGATTTTTCTGTACCCAAAATCATAGATGCATTGACGTTAGAGCTATATTAAAGAATAAAATCAAATGTGGACATGAATTGCACACAAAAAAAAGTGTTACCATGCCCACGCACCATATATTAATTTGTCATGCATATTTTAGTTATAAATTAGGTAGAAAAATAAAACAGATGGGGGCATAAAAGCACTAAAAAATCATCATCACAAAACGAACTTTCGAGGAAAGATTAAAAAAGAAAGATCTCACCTTTAATCTCCTTCGAGGCAGATTGTACTTGAACCATGTTGGTTTCAAGCATCTTGGAAACCTCCATGCCAGAATAATAAGCTCTAAAGAAATACTTCTCAATAACTTTTAGTGCTTCCAACAATTCCATCGTCCCTTTTCCCTCCCCTTGATTCAAATTACTCGAATCTCCCTCCTTTTCACTACTTATTACCATCTCTCCCCCCTCACCATCAGAATCTCTTTGTGTTGATGATGCCAGCGACGGAGCCACCATCACCCTACAAACTACTTCCCCATCAATCCCGGCGCCGTCCTCTTCTCCTTCAAACTTTACAGAGCTCATCGAAACTTCAGAATCCGAAAACGTTGAGCCAATGTTTTGAGTATGAACTGCTAACATCCCTACAGCATGCCCAACCGCCAAGAGCGAATGGATGTATTTGCACTGCGCGTCTGCAAACGCAGACCTTCCCTCTAGGGCTAACTCTAGCTGGCGTTTTCTCTCTCTACAAAGCCGTACCTGATCGTTAACATCCACCACCTTGGACTTAGATTTGGAAGGAATACCACCCATGTCGCTGATTCCTCGGAATTTGCAGGGTTTTGGTTTGCTTAAGAAGGTTTGTACGGACTTCTGAAGATTAATGTGTTGTGTTTTTTTTTTTTTTGCGGTTTGTTCATGGATAGAGGGTATTTATACTAGTAGTAAAAAACTTCTTGTTTGAAGGGGTAATTGAAAAAACTTACTGTTTTGTAATCTAATCCCACGAGTAAGAGAAACGAAAATATCAATTTAATAATTTTAATTAGGCAAGTTCTTCATGTTCTTAGCCATTTTGTTTATGTTTGAAACTGGGAAACCTCTTTTCATATTCAAAAAGGGAAATTGCTTTCCTTGTTTTTTTAATCTTTTTTAACTATCCTTTCTTGAGCCTAAAGTTAGAACATTCTAGAAGTGGAACATTCAACTATGTCGTCCAGTTTTATTATAACACGTGAAATTGTAAATCACGTGACTTGTGTTCTCGTTACTCCATAAAAATTTATCATTGGCTAAACATATTAGGTATACTTTTTTTTTTAAGCCAAAATAAAAAGACAACATGCTACACACGAATCCCAGATCTAAATTAACAAAATTATAATGGTAACAAGCACTTCAAGGTCCTCTACCAACAAAATTATAACATCCACTTCTAGGTAAATAACAACGAATAAATTCTTCAAAATTATAACATCCACTTCTAGGAGAACTATATATATATTGCCTTTACACGCTAGAGCTTGCAATGTATAATCATTTTGATGCAGAGGTACCTATCGGATGAATAAATTCTTCAAAGTTCCTAACACTCTCAGAAACCCTTTGCGTTTCCCTCTCATCTGTCATCGTCTTCAACACAAGCGATGCAAGATCATTTTATGATACATTCATACTTTTTTCATCTACCCTCGTTGCATTTTCACTGAATGTTATAAGGTCATCATAAATTTTCACAGCACTTTTTGAAAATTCAGCCAAGGATTCAAAGACAGAAGAAAAACCCGTTTGAAATCCATTGACAGCAATTTGTTGCGTCTCCTGCATGCTAGTACGATGTTTCACCTTCTCTGCGTCTAGCCTCTTTCTAAACATGTCCAACTGTTCCTTCATCTCAGTCAAGTACTCAATCCGATTCCTCACATGGAGTTCTGTTTCCTGCTCAGAAAACTTCAACCCGAAAACCCTTCTCTCTGTCCTTTCGAATGCCAAAACCTTCCTGTCAAGTTCTCTCGCAAGTCCATCAACCTTCCTCTTTTGTTGATGCTCCTCACCTTGTTGAACCATCAGGGCTCGAACATCCTTCGCAAAGCTTTTCATGGTGGACGTCACTAATTTATCTGGCAGCTTATCCAGGAAACATAACCAATCACGACACATTGCAAGTAATGGCGGGCCATTGACTCTACACGATGGAAGTGAAGACATTCCCTTCAAGTAGAGTTCAGTTTCAGGGGTAACAAACTTAAATAGCCAACTAGCAAGAGCTTCAATGTACGCCTTTTGTGAGGAAACATACGAAGCAAAACAACAACACCAATTTTGAAGTTCTGCTTCGAGTTTAAGAGTAGCAAGCTGGTGTGAGTCATTGCAGAACATGCCATAGGATGGAAGGTTGAGAGATTTGACTTCTGACATGATTGTATTTTGGATTTCATGAGACTCTAACATTATCTTCCAATTTATCATTAGGCTGCAGAAAATGGAACGGAGGTTATAAATTATTAGTAAAACTGAAAACTTTCACGCATCTCATACCTATCGCACAAAATTATGACCTCTATCTTACCCATGTAGCAATTCGACAAGTTGTGGTTGCAGCTCTTCATCTCTCAGCTTTTGAATTCTTTGAGAGATTGATTCGGCACTTCTAATGGAAACCAAAATTCTGGAATACAAGTCCTTTATTTCAACTCCAATTTTGTCCCCAGGGCTAAGGCCATCTCCTCTAGCATTTTGGTTTCTCAATTGGGAGCATTTCCTCTCGTATAGTCTCCTGGTTTCCTCTCCAGCCTGAACATAAAAAAGAAGCTAAGAATTGATAGCGAATCTGAATTCGTAAGAAGCAGAATAAGCAACATATAACAAGAGAATGTATAGGCCACCAATGCAGATCGTCCATTACAAGAAACACGAAGAATCATATAAAAGACTAGATTGCATAGTAGGAGAAATCATAAAAACTTGTTGGATAGTAGGAGAAATCATAAAAACTGAATAAAGCAAAACTTGTTGGATTTGTATTCTACCTTCACCTCCTCATAGAGTTTTTTCTCCCAAGCGTATAACCTTCCTAGCGTTAACGAATGGCTCCCAGAACTCATGGCTCCATTGTCATCAAAGAGATCATTAGTGAATTGAGTCCATGTCGAAGAACTCTTGGAGCTGGATGTGAGTAGACTTTTAGTGGAAGAAGACCAAGATAATGTGGATGAGGTGGACCGGCTCCGTGTGATTGACCGGATGAGCTTACTCGAGTTTTCTGCACCCAAAATTATAGATGAATTAAAATTAGAGCTAGAATATGATGGGAATCAGTATATCTGCAATTTTATGCATACAACAACATGAACTGACTCAAGTTGATCATGGAATACCAAGTAAAGTTTCAGGAGAGAACTTGATCAGAAGGCAAGTTAACCACAATTCTACATGATTAGGATGACTTCTTATTAATACAAACGATATTCTACACTAAATTCATTTAAACTACGTGATTGAGGATTCAAACTTGGGTACATAATTAAGATAGACTCTTCTAATAGGCTGGACTATATGCTTCTAGGAAAACTGCACTCAGTAATAAATCTCAAAACTCAAAAGGTCTTATAAGTTTTTGATTCAAGCGATATTCTAATCTAATCTAATTAAACTACGGGGAAAGGGATTCGAAACCACTTATAGACATGAATTCCAGCAAGCAAATCAAAATAACAAAAAGGGCCTTTGAGGGCAGACAAAAAATTAAAAATAAAAGAGAGATCCCACCTTTAATTTCCTCCAAAGCAGATTGCATTTGAACCATGTTTGTCTCTAGCATTCTGGAAACATCCAAACCAGAATCATAAGCCCTAAGAAAATGGTCCCCAACATCTCTCAATGCTTCCAACAATTCCCTCCCTTTTCCCTCCTCCTCCTCCTCTTGCTTCACATTATTACCACAATCTCCTTCTGTCACAACCTCAAATCCCCCCTCCTCTTCAAATCCCACATCACAATTACTCAAATCTCCCTCCTTTTCCTCACCTATTACCCCCTCCCCATCATCTTCCAGCTCAGGAATCCCTTCTTTCTCTCTCACCATTCTCAAATCCTCATCAGAATTCTGACAGAACCCATTTGCCACCTCTGTTTTCTCCTCCCCATCAAAGAAAGGATTAAAGAAATCCCACCCAAAATCCCTCTGTGGGGATGCCATTTTTGTAGCCACCCCACTGTAAAAATGATCACATCCCACCTCTCCTCCCTCTTCATCTTCTTCTCTCTCATCTGGGTTTTCTCTCTCTTCTTCTAAAGAATCTGCAGAATTTGCAGAACCAGAAGATGGGCAATCAATGGTTTGGTGGGTGGGTTTAGAGGAACTATTTGAACAAGGAAAGGTGATGAGAAATGGGGAAGAAGAAGAGGAATGTCTGGCTACAAAAAGCCTTATGGCAGCTGATACTGCACACAGAGAATGATTATACTTACACTGTGCTTCTGCAAAAGCATACCTTCTCTCTACAGCCATTCTCAGCTGCTGTTTTCTCTCTCTACAAAGCAAAACCACATCTTCTTCTTCTCCTTTCCTTGACACAACACAGCCCATTTCTCTGTTTCCTCTGAACTTAGAGAAGCACTTTGGAAAAAAGGAGTTTTGGTTCAGTGAAAAACAGAAGGTGGGTTATGCTGAACAGTATAGCCAAAAGCTGAAATCTGTGGTCTTGAAAGCCAGAAACTGGTTTTGGAAAAAGCTGTGGAGAATCACATCACATCAATGATAATTTCATACATTTTATGTAACTGATACACCACTGGCTGAAAAAATGGAGGTGGATTTGGTTTGGTTAAGTAATTTTAGCAGAGGTTTTGATGGGAAGGTAGAGAGAAAAAAAGATGGATTTGTTAGAAAAATGAGCCAAAATATCACACCAAATCTATGTATAAGAAGAAGTTATACATTGAACCCTGAAACAAAAGTAGGATGTTTCATGGTTAGTTGTTCTGTTTAATGTTAGGCTGAAAAAAAACTGAAAGAACTATACTCCCTTGCCATATTTGAAAGAAAATTTACTATCTTATAAAATAACATGACGAGGGAGATAAACGAAAGACTTGTGTGTATTTTATTAGTTCTATACAATTATATGTATTTCTCTTAATTATCATGTAATTTGTGTTTATTTTTCTCATCGCATAACCAGTCACGTGATAAGAGATATATACATATGATTGTGTACGACTAATAAATTCTCTCAAAATAAACATATATAAGATTGTATACGTTTTTATACAACTAGTGACGCCCAAAATTCTCTTCTTAGAGTCATTTTTAGCTTCTCATGTTAGCACATAGGGTTTAATTAACAAGGCGTTTCTTGCTTAATTGTTGTGTTTACAAGTTGTAATGCTATACCAAGAAGGCCTGCATGAATAGATGACAGTACATAATATTGGTGACAATATTTCATTAATAAAATGGTGACAAAGGTTTAATGGGGTTGCTCATCTGTCAGTTAATTAAGAATTTTTTTCAAGAGGGAGGACAAGTGAGCTCTCTACACCTTCTTTACATTCCATAATACTCCTTCTTCAACTTAATTAAATAAATCCATCTAGGTCGATTGTGGTCGGATAATCTTTTTAAAGTTTAATGAACGATAAAAATGACGAATATATTACAATGCACCGATGCATCTCGTACATTCATATATAAGGCGGATAAATTTGCATAACTGTATTTTAATAGTCTCAATTTAATTGTTCAAACACCAATACATCTAATACATGGTTGTTACTCTTCTTATTTTTAAGGAATACTGAATGCACGAACCAAAACTTTTGACCTAGCAGTTGGCAGGCTTACCCAAAAATAAACTTGACCTTGAAAAAAGATGGATGTGTACGGATATAAATAACCCCACCTCTTCTTTTCGAGAATGACTTATATGGAACAGGTTCATCGCCACGTAACATTTCTTGTCCAATAATATATTATCATGTGAAAAATTTTGTCCAAATGGCAATATATTATTGGATCGGAACGCCACATGACTATAAATTTTTTTCATATAAGTTGTTCTCCTTCTTTTCACTTTCTTGCTGGATGAAACAAACTGTTCAGTACTTTACTGTTGGTTTCTTGACGTGGCATCACATGCATAGATTGGGATTTGTACATGGAGGATCTTCACGTAGAAGTTATAGAAATTAAAGTGATTATACCCCAGTGAAGCGGTTAGTTATGGCAATGTGTTCGTTTTCTAGTACACGAGTACAAACCGCCTTTATTATTGACTACAGTGGTTTAGAATATCAAACTGTCGAGAAAAAAAACTCAAAATGAATATAATTAGGATGGTAGTTTTAAGCAATCATTGGTGAACCGGTTGGTGAAAGATGATATGGCAATAATGGCACAGCGGTAAAAAGCAACTCTTGGAAATCTTAACCTGGTTTAGCATCTCCCAATATGATTAATTACTGACTCAATTATGTGTTAAAGATGGTGGACCACATCATCACATAATTATAGATCACTCCAGAAACCAGAAAACTTATGCGTTGCTACTGCTGCCCAGAAATTGCGTGCCCAAAAAGTTTCCCTCCCTGCCTTTTGTATGTATATTCTGTTGTCCCCAGCAATTGTTTTGGTTCCAGACTTGGTAATTGGATTCTTGGGGTTTGACCACAACCAAAAGAAAAGCCAAAATCCCAAAAGCTGAAAAGTGATTCTTGGGGAAAAGCAGGAAACACAAAAGCATAACAAAAGTCATTTTCTGCAGCACAGATTAGATCCTTTATTCCCCATAATCTCTGTTGGGGTTTTGTACAACTAGTTTATAGTTTCCTGCTCATCTGCTCCATACTTCCATGTTTAACTAGATTATTGAAAGAAAAGGTTTTCAATCTCATCCCTTGCTTTTACTTCAGAGCCAACATCCATTTAGGGAGGACTTCCAAGTACACCGTCGGACATCCCAAACAAGTGGTGTGATGTCATGTTAATACACGTTTCAACACATCGCGTAATTCGTTTGGGATGCCACATTGGCATACCAGGAGTTGTAGGACAGTCTTCTCTTTTTTTTCATAGAAGTCGTACTTTGCTAGCAAGCACTTTGGTCATAAGCCATCCCTGATTCCCTGACAATTTCAGAATTCGGGGAAAAATGTACAAGCAATCAACATGCAGAGATTTTCCATTTCCAAGGCTGTCCTTCCACGCTTGATTTATATATCCCAAAAACTCTGCAATGAAGTCGGAAGAAAAACGAAAATTCTACCATACACCGGGCATATTAAAAAAAAAAATTCCTGAAAGATAAAAAATGAAATAAAATATCCCAAAAACTCTGCAATGAAGTCGAAGAAAAACGAAAATTCTACCATACACCGGAGCATATTAGAAAAAAAAAAATCCTGAAAGATTAAAACATAAATAAAAATGGGAATTTGTAGAGAAGATTATGTCCTCAAGAAAGAATCATGTGCCTGTAACCTTTGAAGCTCTACATTATTTTATTCTTTCCTTTTATACCTCTGCTCAAGATCTCATAAACTAAAAATAAATTACATGTTCAAGTTAATTGTTACATTGTACAGTGAAAAAAAAAATGACTGCACCTTCTCTTATCTCTCTCTCTCACGGATGCACAAGCTGACGGTTCACCGGAGTTCTCAGAAGGACTCAACAATAGATACAGTATTACATGAGCTGGCTCCCATCAGGTATCCATGGGTGTGGAACATGGGGCAAGAGTTTTTGATGGTATATGAACACCGGCTCCTCTCACGGACAAAGTAGGGCCTCTCGTTGAGCCGGCTCTGCTCACAAGGTTCGAGTCAAGGAATAGGACTATGACTGTTATGTCATCGTGGAAATGCCGGCGGACACCACGCTCTATTTTCTTCAAATCTGAGTATCTCATTTCTCTTTTCTTAGCTGCTTCCTGCAAGGCCGTTTTCACAAGCCTCCTAGCACTTCCCTGAAAAACAAGAAGCAAGTAAAATCATATTCCTTCTGGTGTTTGATACAATTCTACACTGCTCTTTGGTGCTCCTTTGTTAATAGTCATAAACTCGATCCTATCGATACGAGCATTTATATCCTCCTCAAAGTCCACTTGCCCATTTGGCACTTAGAACCCAAATATAGCCCACCATCTAACTAGCTATTCCAACATATTAAACAAATAGAACTGCAAAGATAAGTAAATTACGCTGCGTGGGTGATTTTGAACAATATCAACTGCCTCCTGGTTGGTAAGGTGCTCCCACAGCCCATCAGAAGCAAGTATGAGAAACTGATCATGCGGTTGAAGTTCATGCACAGAGATCGATGGTTCAGAGCTTAAAATTGGCCTTTTAAAAGGTTCGCGCAAGCGAAACTTGGTGTACAAAGGCTCCCTGTTAAATTCAGCCTTTTTAAGATATACATCACCAATAGATCTAGAAACCTGCAGAAGAAAAATATCCTTGCCCTTAATATCAATAATAACCAAATTATTAAATTAAGAACCATAAATTTTGATTCATTAAACGCCAAAAATAAAGTAATCTTTGAAAAGAAAATGCCACTTATGATTATAACCACAAAACTCAGTGACACCCAACATGTGCTCAGTCGTTTTTACCACAGAAATAGAAAAATAGCAGCTCTATGCCAACCCCTAAGAGAATCAAAATTTATCACTACTTGAAGTTTGAATCACTCTCAGGCCGGGTATCATCCCGCCATGAATCCTGTTGGATAATTACCCACATGACATCTTTATTCTTTAAATGAAAACAAACATTAGGCTACAAGCCTATGTAGTAGCTCAAAGGTCTAAGTACCCGACATAAAACCAACATCTTAGTCCCCTAGCACAGTAGATATTAACATCGCTTAGTCATTTCAGTATCCAATAATCCAAACTGCTTAGTCATTTCAATCTTCTTCTTCAACAATTAAACGAGTCAATATTGAATTAGCTTATGAAATAGGAAAGAAAGCACTTTACCATGAATCACAGAATCTGTCAATGATAAATTGAGATTAAACTATAATTGACACAATGAAGTTACCTGTATCAAGCCCTTCACGCGCCATACATTATGCTTTAAAACTACAATATGCGAGTCATCGGGGTGCAAAGAATGCATCTCCTGTCTGACAGATTCTATGGCCACATTGTGCTCTGATGACAACTGGATGGCACGAACCTCCCCTGTAGCCTTCATAACTCTCCCCAACACAGCACGAGAGTCACCAACGTTGGCAATGTAAAGGGTGCCACCACAAATCACACCAGAAAGGCAACAAGATCCAACAGCTGCAATTTGGGGTTTCATAGGCCATTGTTTAGTAACAACAGAGAGGAACCCCTCTTCTGTTGCTTGATATGCTTTCCGTATCACGTCTACTGACATGGACTGTTGCTCTGAAGTGAACCCTGAAAATAAACCAAGATTAACCAGAATCATCAGCAATGACTTCATTTCAATCCTAAGAAATCATCAATGCGAAATCGATAATACACAACCCCTGAATTGTAGTAAGGAGCTTCATTTAATTCCAGGATAATGAATCCTAACATGGACTAGTTTAATCGAATTTATTTCCCCAACAAACACTTTTTCGCTAAAAAGTTCATTTGGGACTGGGATGAAGTAGCTTACTTTTTAGATGCTGGAATAGGTGATCATTGATGTAACGGGAGGTCTCAGGACCGCCATGACCGTCATATATTCCGAAAAAGGTGCCATACGGGCCAGACTCGAGCGAGCTCAAGGGACCAGACTCAACCTGGCTTTGATCCTCAAGCAAACTGTTGGCCTGCACAACAGCCATTGAAAATTCGCCATTCATGTGCTGCCCAGTGTCTTTGTACCAAAGTAGCCCGTTTTGTCTGCCAGCTGCATCCGAACCTGCGTGTCCATAGCGGTCCAAGGAAGGCAGCCAGCAGGCCCTCAGAAAGTTCATCAACCTTGATAACATCCCTCATTTCACCTGGGCCAGCCTCCAATGCTTCCACATCCAAAATGGATGCAATCCCTCTCACAACCAAAGACCCCACCAGCCTCCTCTCCTGAAGAGCAAAAAATCGACTATAAAACCCAAAACCAATCAATTAAAACAGGAAAATAAAAATCCAGTTAATCAAAATTCACCACACACTTGACCAAAGAATCAGACTTTGCAATGCAAATTTTAGTTAACAGGCTCATTCAAAACAAGATAAAACAAATCAGGTCTGAAATATCAACCCCATCTGCATTTCTGCTAAATACTACCTTGAGGCTTCAAAACAAAGAAAGCAACACAACCAACATACAGTTTTGGGAAAACAGTGACAGTCACAGCTACCACTACTCTACACACCAAACTTCCACCACACAATTATCTCTACAGACCCAAAGCAACTTTACCATTACCCACTAACAAATTACTTAACCTTTTGATTACCCAATAACATATTACTGAACTTTTTGATTACCCAATAGCAAAAACATCATATCAGAGAGTAAAAACCAAGCAAAATCAACTCACAGTGCGAAATTAGGCAGTTTTGATGTCAGCTACTGAACCTTGACTGGTGAAAACGATGGAGATCTAAAAGAAACAGAGCAATACATGTGGGTTTTTACGAGTTAGATCTGCAGATCCATCAAACTTGAAAACTGTGGGCAAAAGGGTTTTTGGATAGGGGTCACTTTTGTTGGTGTTTGAAGTAAATTTCTCAACTTTTTTGGGTTTTTTTCTGATTTGGGGTTTTTCTTGTGGATGACGCAGAAGGGTGGAGGTGGAGGAGGAGGAAGAAGATAGAGATTGATTTTATTTGACAGGGCAGAGCTTTCAATCAGTGTGATTGAACGAACTGAAACCCTTCTCTCTTTTTTGTTCTCTTTTTTGCTCAGCAGACAAAACCCCTATAAAATAAAAACCAACAAAGCGATGGCTGAAAGCCAGCAATGATGGGCTCCACATATAACCAAAGAAAGAGAAAGTAGATAGAAAGAGGGACACCAAAAAAAAATAGAAAGAGGGACAATATTTTTTTTTTTATAATTAAAATGAAAACATAAACATTAATTTTTATTTTTATTTTATTTGCTTAAATTGTCAAATGATTTTAAATTTTGTCTGCCCAACTTTTTTTTTGTCAAAAGTCTGTCCAATTGAGATATAAATATTTAGCAATGTTTCTTGACGCATAAGTTTTGTTTTACTTTGTTGGGACTTGCTACAGTGCTTGCAAGCATTGGATGCTCACACCGATCTCACCCTCCTTTCCCCTCTCTCTCCTCCCTCCTCCCTCCTCCCTCCTCCCTCCTTTTAACGGTGAGATCGGTGTGAGCATTCAATGCTTGCGAGCACCGTAGCCTACTCCTACTTGGTCATATGAACTTTGAGTTTGATTATAAGTCTGTTTAAACTTTCAATTTTGCAGAAATATTTCATCGATTGACTATTAATTTGGTAAATTATTCCGTCTAATTGAAAGTTGTATTTGTCCATATTGTAATATAGAAGCCTCTAAATTTACTTCAAGTGTGTAAGCTTCGATTTCACTTAAAAGTCAATGTACCATTTTTTTTTACGTACTTTTATGTATAAGCTTCAAAAAAATTTATTGTTACACGCAATGAAATTAATTTAAATTGTAGCCAAATTGACAATTAGAGGGAGAGAGAATAGCATGACTTGAAAGTTTGGAAGGAGTCAAAGTCAAATCAAGAGTTGAAACAACAAAATGAAATAAGGTCCAAAGTTTAGAGGCACCAGCTAAAATTTTCCCTTTCATTTTTCATCAATGTACAGAAATAAAATATCACAAAAACATTTCAAGAGTTTGGAGTATTACATTTTCAAAAAGTCCTTTTAACTTGTGAGGGAAAAAAGTACTCTTCTTTCTATCCATTTCAAGTGTGTCATTTTTTTTTTTTTTTTTGAAGATTGCTTTAGTGGTATGGTTGACATGTTATTTCTTTTTAGCAATATGTTATGATAAGGCAAAGACAAAAAAGCCTCCATGGTGTGTGTGCATGTACATTGATATCATTTAAAATGAGTTATTTTTTGTATTTTTTTTCATGTAAATGACTTAGAAAACAGCTAAAAGTATTTTTCGATTGTTCGATCTTAAAATTCAGATACATAACACCAGCACATACTTTTCGAATCTCAAAAATGCACCACTCAATCATCTTAAACATTACACAATATTGGAAAAATCTTGAGTGGTACGTACCATCAATGGTACGGCTATTGAATGGTCCAGATTAATTTGCAGTGGGCCCCAAATAGATCTTAATCATTTAACAGTACGTATCATTGAATGGTACGTACCACTGAAGTTTGACCCCACAATATTCCAAAAAGATTATTTTTGTTACAACTTTGTTGCGTGTTTGTTTTGAGTATTATTTAAGGGCAACACCCTCCCAAATTCCTACAACCAAATTTGATCTTGAAGGTGGTTTGTGTCTGTGACCTTGTGACTTGCTTGCATAGGTGTCCATGCCTCAAGTGTCTGGAGGACACGTGTCCGCGCATAATCACGAGAAAGTGGCAATCATTTCATGGAGTTTTGGAGGGTTGAACGTAAATAATATTTATTAATTCTGGATTTTATAAAATTTGTGCCCTAAAATTGAACAAGATATATGCATTTAAAAACCCATTGTCGCATTTTATGGCGCCAATTCCCGATCAGAGAGTCTTTATTTTTATTTGGGAAATTTATTTAAACTCAATTTTTTTTATTTCTACACCCAACTTAAAAATTGTCTCCACCAAACTCTTAAATTTGTCCTTAATTAAATAAAAATTGGTATTTTTATCTCCACACCCATTAATCCTAAACCCACAACACCATTACACTCCTTCATTATTCACATCGAACTATAGAAACCGTAAACTAGAAGTGTGTATTTTCATTTCAATGTATAAATAAGTACAAGCATACAATAACATATAGAGAACTACAACTACCACGAGGTCCAAAACTATCCAATGATTATAAACAATTGTTATCGATAAACATAGTTCTCTATATGTTATTGTATACTTGTATTTATTTATACATTGAATCAATGAATGAAAATATACACTTCTAGTTGACAGTTTCTACCGTTCTCTATAAACAATAGAGGGATATATAGTAGTGTTGTGGGTTTGGGATTAATGAATGTAGAGATAAAAAGTTCAATATTTATTTTTATATTTTTATTTAATTAAAAGCAGATTAGAGAATTTGGTGTAGAAAATTTTAAGTTGAGTATAAAGATAAAAAAATTGAGTCTAAATAAAATTTCCCTTTTTATTTTTATGATGGTGTGTTTTTCTTTTTGTTCGGTTGTTTTATTGATTTGCCTACCCTAAGAGTAGCTCTAGCCGTCCAACTTCTCCCAGGCAAATGGACCACTTCCAAAAAGAAGGACCTCCAGTGGTGCCTCACAGCCCAGGTAAATGGGTGGAGCCCACGGGCCTAGGAAGCCCCTTAGACAAATCTGGCCCAAGCCTCTACCTAGGAGATTGTTGACCTAATGCTGACGTCAGCCATTTTCAAAACCTGATTGTTGTTGCCCAACGGGCATATTTGCAAGTGGAGGTTAACGACTAGTACACGTGGCACAAGCTAGGCCATTGGATCTCCAACTGTCATAAATCCAACGGATATAATTAATTTTTGAGTAAAAAATTATATAAAAAAAATTTAAAAATCAGTAAAATTAATGAAAAATAAAAAAAAAAGTTTCTCTATAAATATCTAACCCTCTTCTTCACTCCCACACCAAAACTCAATACAAATTTCTCCATTTCTCATCTTCCTTTCTTTGTTTTTCTTACTTACCTAATCCCTTTGTTTAACAAAAAAATAATGGCATCTGATTCTAGCTCCCAGTGGTCAGTTATAGAAGATATTTGCTTGTGTGAGTGTTGGGTTCGTGTTTGTCATAATCCAATTACGGGTACTGAGATGAAGGTTACACATTTGTGGTAGAAAGTTCAAGGTGAATTTTTGGAGAAGATACCGAATTCAACTTGTACAGATCAAGGGCTTGGTAGTAGGTGGAAACTTCTAAATAGTGAGTTCAATAGTTGGAGAAGTGCCCAAAAGCAAGCTCAAGATAATTTATGAAGTGGCCAAAATCTAGCAAGTGAGGTGGTAAAATTTTATTAATTGTAATGCATTTTGTACTTCAATAAATTGGATTTCTCACAATGTTTTTGGGCATAATTAAATTTTTCTCACAATGTTTTTGTAGATACTTCAAGCACAAGCATGGTTCAATGCGGATAAAAAGAAGTCATTCACACGTCATGAGTGTTGGAATATTGTTAAAGGATGCCCGAGATACAAATTGTTCCCAATGGTCCAACCGTTGTCTTAAATGAGGTTCCGTTACACAAGTCACCTAGTGAAGACTCGCCATTGGAGTCCCCAATTGAAGAGGAGTCACCCACCGAAAAAAGGCCGCGACCTATTGGTAAGAAGGCGGTGAAGGCAAAACTTAAAAAAGGTGGTTCTTCCAATAATGAGTATACAAAATTCTTGGAAGAACTTGCTCGACAAGGTGCGGAAAATCTCGAGCGGAAGAGGTTAAGAGATGAAGCTGACAAGGCAGGAGATGAGGGATTTGCTAGAGAAAGGGAGTATGCTCGCCAACAAGATGAGTATGCGCGAAATCAAGATGTGTTACTTAGGCAAGAAAGGAGGGAAGCCCAAGATCAGGAAATTATGTCCAAGAAGACCGAAAAAATGTCCCCTTCATCAAAAATGTTTTGGACCCAAGAAAAAGCGGGTGTTATGAGAAGAAAGCTTAATATGGAACATGGACCTAGCACCACAGATTGGCTTGGTTAAGATGTATGAGGGTCATTAGTTTAACGCTTTCAAAAATAATATTGTTCTAGTATGTTGGGCTTGTTAGATTAGTATGCTAGGCTTTATTTTCAAGAAAAATGTGTTTGTTGTAATGCTAGGCTTGGCCTTTTATTTTAGAAATAAAATTGTTGGATTTAATGAATCATTTTATTTTCAATCACACCAACAAACAAAGCAAAGTTCAACACACTTACAAACAAATCAAAGTTCAACACACAAAGCATATTCAACCATGAATAGTGGTTATTTAGATTATTTTAACACTATTTAGGGTTGTATTATTTTAATTGTGAATTTTAATAATAATAATAATAAATTGTGAATAGTAACTACCTAGGCAACTCATAAATGGGTGGAGTTGCACAAAGACAGTTACTATTTGAGCACTAAATAGTAACTGCCTAGCCCTTCCAACCCTGGCATGACAAACGACAAAGCTAAGTTGTCGTTTGAGCATATATGTTGATGAATATCCCAAATAAAATATCTATAGGCAAAGATGCATTTTAAGTACAACTGTTTGTGTTTTTTTATCCAAGTCTGGTCGTCTACATTTCATATATAAGAGTTGTCATAGTATTATCGTATGTGGGTATTAGCATGGCAATGTCAATGCCATCAATGATTTGAAGGACAACATAAACAATACGTTATATATACACACATATAATATATTGTAATTTGATTCTACTGTAAAACAATAATGCGACATTTTAAATGTCTCTAAACAACATCATATCTGATACGTTGCAGACCGTACTATGTGACAACTTGTTGTAGTTAGATTATCTTTTCCACACTTTCGTATTGAGTATGTTAGTTGGATTAAAATTTTTGATCTTCTAAAATATTCAATTTTGATAACATTTTAAATTTGAAGTTTGAAATTTTGAATTATGAATCAAAGCCACCAATGATTTGATGAACACCATAAAATGTTATTTATGTAGCAATCAGACCGAATTACTCTATAAAATTACGTCAATACTTTTACATATTACTAGTAAAAGTAAGAAACATCTCTAAAGTTTATTTTTGCAATCTGAAAAATTAACAGTGTGGGTTAAAATATGCTTGGTAATTTTAGGATTTGGAGTTTTGGACTAGGATGTAGTTGGGAGTTGGGTGATGATGTTTTTCCTTATTAAACTCCACCGACAAAAAGGATAGGGAGATTATTCGTTGCTATAGTTCACAGGGAATTTAAAAGGTAAAAGACCGCTTCCCATAGTTCACAGTCAACACACCAGTAAGTCATCTAAGCAAACGACCAAACCGACCAGTTGCTTTCTTTCTTTTTAAACATGTAAATTGGATATGTAAATCATGAAAAATATGGTATACCCTTTAGGATCACAACCATTTTAATTCAATCCACACAAATATGACAACGATCGAGTCATTTTTTTAATAAAGTAATCATTTTTTAATCGACTGGTTGAGAATAAAGAATTCGAACTTGAAATGTCATTTAAACTTTTAAGAGTGAGAAGTAAACAAATTTGTTAGTGTAATTAACTTGAGAAAGTATGAACAATCGGAGCTTAGTTAAGTTGCGTAGACAATGTGTTATCCTATTTGCATACAAGTTCAAGTTTTCATCACGTATTTTAGAAAAATTTAGCTTAGATTGTCAAAAAAAATAAATGAGAAAGTATGGGTGTGTTCTAATGTTTGAACCATCATATTGAAAGTTCTCTATTCCAAAGTTTGGTTATTTAATTAATTAGTGTTTAGTTTAATTGCTGATCAAAGATTAATTAAGGTTGCATAATTGGAGGAATGCTTGCAGCTGAGAAGGCACTAGCCCTACCACTAACACCATAGGAGTCCCTTGGTTTGCATGGTGTGTTTCGTGCTAAAATATTGCCTTGCGACAACGATATATATTACTATGGAATCCACTTTTCAATTATCAATAAGTAGGCTCATATTTCCTCAATTTTTTGAAGAAAAAAAAATCATAAAATAAAAAACAAATGTTGTTGTAGATTCACATTGTTAATTTGTTAGGTAGCTTTGTTTGGTTTGGCAAGAGGTTACTACTTAGTCTAAAGTTTGCAAAATTCTTTTGTGCGGTTGTTGTATATGACAACACACGTGTATAACAGAAGTCAGTTTTTAAACGGTCAAGAATTATTACAAAACAAAAAAGTCGTTTGGTGGGAAGTGGGAACCAATAATTGGATCAATTTGGACTCTTCGTAATTGCGATGCAGTTCATCGCTTTCAAGCTCAATAATAAGAACAGGTTAATTTAGGTCATATATAGCTAGATAGCCTCGTAGGGTTGATAGATATAGGCAATCATATACATTTTTTGTATGTAGAAGTCAAATTAGAGAGGGAAACGCTCCAAAGTCCAAAAGCTAATACAAAAAAGCTAAAACGCGTATTTGGTGAAAGTTTCACTAGCAAGAATGATTGATGTAACTCTCTAAATAGAAAAAAAAAACTTACATGAAACGAAATGAGTTTAGAGTCACGTGACGTTCCTATCCAATAATACAATATTATTTATGTAAATTTTTTTTACGTAACATTATTTTATTAAAACGAAATATAATAATAATGATAGTAAACTTGTTTCGTGTAAGTCACTTCATCTAAATAAGCATATTACATTTTGACCATATTTAAAATAATAAAAAGAAAAAAAAAATGAGAATCGAGATGGACATATTGCTTTTGCATCATCAAGCCCAAAGACAATAAAGAGAAGAAGAGGCCCTGCATTATCATTATTCATTACCAAGCTGGAGACCTCGATCAGCCAAGAAAGGCCCAAAAGTTAGCCCATCACATTAAACAATGTCATTAACGAACCTGTAAAAAAGACGGTTTTTTTTTGTCAAACTTCAATGGTACGTACTGTTGAATTGTTTAAGATTTATTTGAGACCCACCGCAAATTAATCTGAACCATTCAATGGCCGTACCATTCAATGGTACGTACCACTGAAGATTTTTCCGGGTTTTTTGCCACAAGACGTTTTATTGTTGTACAGTAAGTTACTTACAATTGTAAAGTTGGTTACTCTTAACTAACTATACAGTAGTTGTTATCGACGCTCTATAAAAGTTATTACGCATTTTTCCTTTACAAAAAACAAAAGAGAAAAAAATACACGCAAACGAATGCAGGATAATTTTTTTTACAAACAACTTTCAATTGATACTCTTATTATCTCATAGAGTTAATACCTTCCCAATAACAATTCTCTTGGTTGTTTTAGGGACACAAAGGGGAAGAAAATAAGAGAAACTACATGAGAAAATATGTTCTCTTATGAGAAGAGAGAGAGACATGCATGGTTAATATCATTAATTGATTATACGCACAGATAAGTTTTTTAAACTGTTATATTATCACATGATATTACTAATGTACTCATATTATAATATGTGAATTTTTTAGTTAGTACTTTACTAAACTTGTCATCGACTCATATTATAAAACACATATACTATTAACACTACATAAAATGTGACTGTGAACTCAAAAATTTCTCGTTCATAGCTAGTGGCACCCAAAAAACCTCTCATCAAGGACAAATAGTTTGGTATGGCACAACAATTTTGGGTCTCATTCTATTTCCAACAATTTTGGTTTTTCATTGAAAACAAGTATCATATTTGTGTGTTCCAAATTAGGCTAGGTTTCCTTCAAGAACAAAAGAAAGTTAATTTCTTGTTGCTTAAGAAAGCTTAAGCTAGTTAACTATCCATTAAAACTAACTAATTGTTTTACAATTCTAATCCTATTTATGATTGGAAATAAAAGAGAAAGATCTCTAGCTTATTATATTTTATTTATTTTTGGGCAAATATTCCTTTCCAACATCGAACACTCCACCCCAAAAAATCCCAGCATCTTCCTCTTCTTCCCCACAACCCCAAATCCCCCCCAAAACCCCTCAACCCAACCCCTAATTCCTCCCCCACATGAAGAAAATCCCAATCCAATTCAATCCCAATTACCTCAAATCCCACCAGAGAAACCCCAAATTCTGGTTCTTTAATCCCTAGAATTCCCACGCCTCCGATGCCCACACCTTATCAATCTTCAGCCTTCTCCCCAATCCCCGCCATGAACGACACTGTCTCTCCTCCGCCGTCCCCCGGCGACGGCGCCGATACCTACGAGGCCTGGTACGGCAACATCCAGTACCTCCTCAACATCTCCGCCATCGGCTCCTTCTTCTGCGTTTTCTTCTTCATCTTCGTCAAGCTTCGCAGCGACCACCGCCGCATGCCCGGCCCGTCTGCCCTCGTCGCCAAGCTCCTCGCGGTGTGGCACGCTACCTGTCGAGAGATTGCGCGCCACTGCGGCGCTGACGCCGCCCAGTTTCTCCTAATCGAGGGTGGCAGCTGCGGCTTGCTGTTATCGATGGCGGTTTTGGCCATGCTTGTGATGCTTCCGCTGAATCTCTACGCCGGGACTGCTGTGCTGGGGGATCAGTTCTCGAAGACGACCATCAATCACATTGAGAAAGGTTCGGCTTTGCTTTGGGTGCATTTCGTTTTCGTCGTTGTTGTTGTTGTTTTTGTGCATTTTGGTATTTCTGCCATTGAAGGGAGATTGAGAATCACTAGGATTAGGGATGGGAATGGCAATTTGAGTGACCCAACTGTGAATTCCACGGCTATTTTTACTATAATGGTGCAGGGGATACCGAAAACTATAGGAAATGATAGGACTGTGTTGCATGAGTATTTTCAACATAGGTATCCTGGAAAGCTTTATAGGGTTATAATGCCGATGGATTTGTGTGCGTTGGATGAATTAGCCTCGGAACTAGTGAGGGTTAGGCATGAAATTTCTTGGTTGGTTGCACGAATTGACTCCCGGCTCTTGCCGTATGAAAGTGAAGAGTATGGATATGTAAGGACTTCTTCAGAGGGTGTATGGGGTTATGCTTGTAATTTATGGCGAAAGGTGGAAGATTTCTGGTATAATACTCTGGCTAGGTTGGGATACACTGATGAAAGGAAGTTAGGAGAGTTGCAGGGATTGAGAGCTGAATTGGAGACTGAACTGGCTGCTTACAAAGAAGGCCGTGCACTGGGCGCTGGAGTTGCGTTTGTGGTGTTTAAGGATGTGTACACTGCTAATAAAGCGGTTCAGGACTTTCGACATGAGAAGAAGAGCCGGATAGGGAAGTTCTTTTCTCTCGTGGAATTGCGTTTACAGAGAAACCAATGGAAAGTTGAGCAGGCTCCCTTGGCAACAGATATTTATTGGAATCATTTGGGATCGTCAAAGCTCTCACTGAAATTGCGAAGAGTGTTGGTGAACACGTGCTTGCTGTTAATTCTCCTGTTCTTTAGCTCTCCTCTGGCAATTATCAGTGCTCTAAAAAATGCGTGGCGTATTATAAATGCGGAAGCTATGGATAACGCCCAGTTGTGGTTTGCTTGGGTGCAGAGCTCAAGCTGGCTCGGGAGTCTTATCTTTCAGTTTCTACCCAATGTGTTTATTTTTGTCAGCATGTATATAGTTATTCCATCAGCACTTTCGTATCTCTCTAAGTTCGAGCGACATCTTACAGTGTCGGGGGAACAAAGAGCTGCTCTTCTTAAGATGGTTTGTTTCTTCCTGGTGAATCTTATACTTCTTAAGGGTCTGGTTGAATCATCTTTAGAGAGTGCCATCTTAAAAATGGGAAGGTGCTATTTGGATGGAGAAGATTGCAAGAGAATTGAGCAGTATATGAGTGCCTCGTTTTTGTCAAGATCATGTCTTTCCTCTCTTGCATTCTTGATAACAAGTACATTCCTGGGTATATCTTATGATCTATTGGCTCCAATCCCTTGGATAAAAAGGAAGATTCAGAAGTTTCGAAAGAATGACATGCTACAGCTGGTCCCGGAACAAAGTGAAGAATATGCATTGGAAACTCAGGAAACCGATAGTCTAGAAAGGCCCTTGATTGTGGACAACACTTACGATTCTCCCAGATCGTATGGAATCGATATGCAGGGAAATGATCTTTCTGATTACCCAATCAACAGAACATCAACAGCCCCCAAACAGACGTTCGATTTCGCCCAATACTATGCATTCAATCTGACGATATTCGCCCTGACCTTTATATATTCTTCCTTCTCTCCGCTTGTGGTTCCTGTCGGTGCCATTTATTTTGGGTATAGGTACGTGGTCGATAAGTACAACTTCCTCTTTGTCTATAGGGTCCGGGGCTTTCCTGCTGGGAATGATGGGAAGTTGATGGATACGGTACTGTGCATCATGCGTTTTTGCGTCGATTTGTTCCTGCTCGCGATGCTGCTGTTCTTTTCGGTCCACGGAGACTCAACGAAGCTGCAAGCGATATTCACACTTGGGGTATTAGTAATGTATAAATTGTTGCCTTCCCAGAATGATAGTCTTCATCCGGCTCTTTTGGAAGGCATACAAACTATAGACAATGTTGTGGATGGACCTATAGACTATGAGGTGTATTCACAGCCCAAGTTTGATTGGGATACGTATTATTCATGATTCACCATTTGTTGACTTGTAACTTTGCACAGTAATTATTGTCCATATTGCCATTTTTCTGAAGTAAAAATTAACGATTCTCTCGATATTCATGTGGTTATTTATGTGTTTATGAGTAATACTTTTCTTAGATTGCAAGAATGGTGTGCCATTCGTCTTCTTTTGAGTGAGGACTTACCTGCACCCGTGGTAGATTAAAAATCAGATTAAAAATCGATAACACAATGCTATGTGGAAAAGTTAAAACACATGAAGTTTGAGTTATTAATTTGGGACGTCCCGGTTAGTTTCTTTTTCTATTGTTTTGTTTGAAGTTTGCAAAAAAGATAAATTTGATAAGATATCATTTCAATGAGTGAAAAAAAAAAAGAGAGACGTGAGGTGAGCTTTGTGGTAAATTTGGGGTTGAAATACTAATTTTCTACAATACACGGGAGTATTGCGTACTCCGGCACTTAGAGCCCATAGATCTAACTCTTGAATTGGATCTAACGACTCTGCGTGCCGTGTATTGTAGCCTTTTGTTACCACCTGGTTACCATCACAACATTTTTTCAATGAGGAAAATAAGAACTACATAACAAACTCACGATGATAATCTAACTCCAGCATGTCACAGCTAAAAAGTTGGAAAGACGACCTTCAAACAATATAAAAGTCGGAAAGACGACCTTCAAACAACATGGAATTTTGCAAGAAGAAAAGGTTGTAGATAATATTGAAAAAAATGCACTTAAAAAACTGGATGAGAAAAAGAATGGTTCAATATTTTGGGGGTAGAGCACCAAAAAAACCGTAGACAGAGAAGGGAAATAGAGGAATATTAGGAGATCAAAAGCCAAGACTTACCCTAACTCCACTCTTGGCCAAGCCTCTACTCCTCCTATACTTGCACAGTTGAACAAAGTCTCCAACCAAAATGTGGCTCCACTTCTCACTAATTTCTCACTTATCTCTCTCTCTCTCTCTCTCTCTCTCCCCCTCCTCTTTCTCTCTTTCTCTCTTTCTCTCTCCTCTGTGTCTTAAATGTGTGGCTAATATTTAAATAAATAAAAAGGGCAGGTTCTTATATATATTAATTACCATTTCAATGAGAGTAAGTAAATAGGGCAACAGTTGAAAATTTTGCAGTCACAAGTTAATCGTTTCTTTTTCTACTACTTGTGACTTTGATTTTCTTTCTTTCTTTCTTCTTCTTGTTTGTTTGTTTTTTGTTGGAAAAAATTATGCACCAATTAGGTGTGAAGAAAAGCGGCAATCTTCTTCTGGATTCTGGTTCTGCTGCACAGGCAAACTCCCAGCCTCTTTGCCCTAAGCCTCGGAGAGCTGGCCCTGCCATGCCTGAATTCCTCAACCCTATAAGATGTAACAAGCACAGGTTTCATTAGGGTTTTCTTGTTTTTATTTTGGGCCGATTTAAATTGGTAGTGATTTTCACGCTCTCATTTCTTCCCATGCACTCCTCCTTTTGTTTTAGTTTTTCGATTCAATAAATTAAGGGTGAAAACAAAGAGAGGAGTTCAGATGGAGAAAACAAGAGTTCCAAAATCACTACCTATTTAAAATCATATGTTTCGAAGATGTAATTACCAACTTATGCAGCTCTTTTGTTTTTATTTTTTGTTACCAGCCAAAAAAATTCCGATGAGAGAAGTGGGGTTCTGAATATGATCAGTGAAAAGGTTAGCATTAATGCTGTTTTATTTTTATTTTGCTTTTTCAACAATTGTGGTTCATGCTTAAGATCTGTTTGAGAATGCTTATGAAAAAACTAAAAGTGCTTTTGTCAGTGCTGAAATGAAAATTTTAAAAATACTTTTGGGTCTTAAAAGGGTTTTCTGAAAAAGAACTCATCTTCATGAAGCACTTTCATGTGTTTTTTCAAGAAGCACTTAAAAATTTCAACGCGTTTTAATAAAAGTTCCCCTAACACTTATAAACAAAAGCGCTTCTTACATAGGCAATCCCAAACATGCCCGAAATTTGAACCCAGGATTTCGTTCGTGACCAAATGAGTACTATCTCGTGTTTTTCGAATTCTAATTATGCAGGAAATAATTTATGGAAGGGAATATGTGTGCACAAAATGCTCACCTGCATGCTACTCAGGCTCTCCACCAGGAAGAACACACAACCCATTGGTTCATGATGTGCAATTCCTTCATCAGATGGAGCTTCTCTCTCCATTTACAAGAACAAAGCTCTCACATAAATTTGAATTTAGTACAACCTCTGCCTCTCCAGTGTGATATATCCTCAGAAACCCCAATTTTTTGGAAGAATTGGAGGATTGTGTGTCCTGAATTTTTTCAGGGCTCCTTTTTTTGTAGTGTGTTAATTTTGTATAACTTTGTAATTTGTTGAGTTTAATTTGTGAGTATCAAATTGTATATATTATGAGATGATTACCCCAAATTTGTCTTGTATATATGATTTTGATAACAATAAAGGCCTCTACTTTCAATCTTTTATTTGTGTGTGAGCATTTTTGATCATGGATTGAAATGAAAATGCGAGCGTACAAGAATATTTTTGTCCTGATCATTTGGTGACTAACAAATGTGCGTTCACTCATATTTAGATTTGATATTAAAGATTGAAATTAAAACATCAAAAATATTTATCAGCTTCTGACATCAAATTCAAATGTGAGTGAGCGTAAATTTTTGGTCAACATATGACCAAGAGAATGTGATTACAGGCAATCGATTAGAACATCAATACACAAAATTAGAAAATAAGTTTGAAAATCATAATCTAATTACAGGCAATCGATTAGAACATCAATCAGTATCTTTCCGCAATTAGGATGTTCATGGTTCCCAAAATATGCAAGTTATATATTTGAATGTACCATTTTTTTTTTTGGGGTATTAAAAATTAATCTTTTATGGTGTTTCAGAGTTAACGCGATTTTTAATAACTAACAACACTTCTAATTACGTTTTACACAAAAATTCAAAGCGTTTTATAGATAAGCATGTGCAGGATGCTTCTTCCACAAGCAATTTCAATATGTTTTTCTGAATGGTATTGCTCCCTCCAAAAAACCGTGACCGTTGAAAAGCTCCTCAGGCGAAAAACAAAAAGAAGCGCGCACAACCCAGTGAGTCGCACACTTCCGAGTTCCATAACTTCTTCAACTGTCAAATTAAATCCAAGACTGCAAGTGGGACCCGCCTGCAAAATCCTCACTCTTCTTCTCCATTGTTTTCGATTCAATCGAATTCGTCGCCTCCTTCCCCGATGCAAATCTTTCTAGGTTTTCAGAAAAGATCATCGAATGGAAATGCTTTTTTCCGATCTCTGTAAGTTCGTCGTCCTCCTCGTCTTCCTTCTCTCGATCTTGGGCCTCGGGAGCTGCCACGGCCGCATCTTCAGCTTCAAGATGCACCACCGCTTCTCCGACCCCGTCATGAAATGGTCCGCCGCCGCCGGGAAGCTCTCGCCGGCAGACAACCTTCCGGTGAAGGCGAGCTTCGAGTACTACGCCGAATTGGCCCACCGCGATCGTTTTCTCCGCGGCCGCAACCTCGCCCAGAGCGGCGGCGGCACCACTCCGCTGGCTTTCTCCGATGGCAATTCAACTTTCAAAATCAGCTCCTTGGGATTGTACGTTTCTTTCTCTCAAGTTTCGATTTTTTATTTATTTTTTTGGGTCGAATTTTTTTAATTAAATTCTTGAATTGGAGTTCAAATCGCTGATTTTTATATTAAATTTTATTTTTTTTAATTAAATTGTTATTTTGTGTAGTCTGCATTACACGACGGTGCAATTGGGAACGCCGGGAGTGAAGTTTTTGGTGGCGCTCGACACTGGGAGTGATCTGTTTTGGGTGCCTTGCGAGGGCACAGCTTATGTTCCTGTATGTATGCACTCACTCGATCACATTACAATTTTTTTGGGGCCTTTTTTTTTCTTGATTCAATTATGTTAAACCCTAAACCCCAATTGGGTTGTGGAATTGAAACGTTATTGATTAGAGTGTCAGTTTTGTGAAAAAGAATGGAACTTGTATACTGGCAATTGGTTGGTCGCACATCGGCATTCGGTTTCAAGACTAATCAAATAATTAGCAAGTGCAAATTATGTTATTTGTTTATCTATCTTTGTAGAGTTGGCAGAGAGAATTCAAATTCGAAGTTTAGCAGATTGTGTTAAATTTGTTTGACCGGACGAAAATCGTAGTCACATATATGAAATTTTGTAATTTTCAAATGCAAAAAGGCGTAGACGGTAAAGAATGGTACTCAGATGTTGTTATGTTGGGTTTGAGTATCAAGAATTGTGATGTTAATTTATGAATGAGTTCATGTGCTATTGCTTCTGCTTTTACCAGTTTAGTCATTAGGTTTAATTTACTGTGGCAGGATTTTGAGGTTAGCAAATATGACCCTGAAGGGTCGTCGACAAGGAAAACAGTCAGTTGCAACAACACTCTGTGTGCACACCGTAATAGCTGTCTGGGAACATTCAACAATTGCCCTTACATGATCTCTTATCTCTCAGCTGAAACTTCTACTTCTGGGATATTGATAGAAGATGTTCTGCACTTAACAACGGAAGATAATCATCGGGAACTTGTTGATGCGTACATTACCTTTGGGTTAGTTCTGTCATCAAGATCTTTGGACTTCTTTCTGTTCCTTTTCTTTTAAAGTCTCATGTATGTGGCTGAAATGCATTGTGAATGTGCAGTTGTGGGCAGGTGCAAAGCGGCTCTTTCCTGGATATTGCTGCTCCTAATGGGTTGCTTGGGCTTGGTATGCAAAACATATCTGTTCCTAGTATTTTATCCCGGGAAGGCTTTACATCAGATTCCTTTTCCATGTGTTTCGGACATGATGGGGTTGGGAGAATTAATTTCGGTGACAGGGGGAGTCCTGGCCAGGAAGAGACCCCTTTTAATTACAACCCGTCACAGTAAGTGGTAACTTCTCAGATACTTGACACTGATTTTTTATGAGATATTTTCCTGGAAAGAAATTTTAATATTTATGTGTTCTGATGCATATCACAGTCCAACCTATAACATCACCGTAACTCAAATTCGATTGGGGATAGATCTTGTGGACATTGAATTCACAGCTATTTTTGATTCTGGAACATCTTTCACATACTTGGGTGACCCAACTTATTCAAATC
This sequence comes from Gillenia trifoliata, assembly GCA_018257905.1. NCBI lineage: Eukaryota > Viridiplantae > Streptophyta > Magnoliopsida > Rosales > Rosaceae > Gillenia > Gillenia trifoliata. The sequence continues at coordinate 15,651,215 of CM031088.1, read as the reverse complement.
TTTCAGAGAGTGTAAGCATTTAAGTCTTCTAGTTAATGTCTGTATGTCGAACAGTAGAACATCAATTTGTACTTTACACAACTAAATAATTGATGCGTTATGACTTTTGCAGTTCAATTCACAGGCTCGAGATAAGCGTCGCCCACCTGATTCGAGGATCCCATTTGAATATTGTTATGATATGAGGTTTATATAAACTTTTTTTTTCCTGTATTTTCTTTTAACCCTACTTCCAACTTTAGATTTTTTTTTTTCTTTTATTCACAAGAAGTTGTTTCTTTCATTGTGCAGTCCTGATGCAAATACTAGTTTGATACCTAGTCTCAGTTTAACCATGAAAGGTGGAAGCCGGTTTGCAGTCTATGATCCAATCATTGTCATCTCCACTCAGGTACTGCTTTGTTCTTTTTTTTTTTTCCGTTGTTATTTGTTGTTTCCCTAGAATGGTCATTATCTTCCTTCCTAATGATTTGCAGAGTGAGCTGTTATATTGCCTGGCCGTTGTGAAGAGTGCAGAACTAAATATAATTGGGCGTAAGTCTTTGAAATACAGGTCATTTGAATTCTTAGTTAATTGGCTGTGAAAGCTCATACCTAATTGACCATTTCTCAGCGTGTTGGGCTCTTTTGATGCCTGGTACTCCATACTGATAGACCAAGTAGGCTTTTGTTACGAATCAGCTACTGCGACTTTCTTTCTCCAATATAAATGTCCTAGTTGCATTTGTTTTTCTGTTGCATGTTGGCTTATGCTTAAGTTATTGCTCTTTGTGCAGAAAACTTCATGACAGGCTACCGTGTTGTCTTTGACAGAGAGAAATTCGTTTTGGGCTGGAAGAAGTTTGACTGTAGGTGTTACTTTCATTTATGCACACGGCTTTTTTTCACCATGCTTTTACATATGACTTATTGCATAACCGAAATTTTGGACCCTAATTTAGGTTATGACGTTGAGCACCATACTAACTTACCTTTTGAACCACACTCTACTAATGTGCCTCCTGCTGTTGCTGTTGGAATAGGTAACCATTCTCCTCTGGAATCAGCGAAAAAGACCACGAATAGTCAGGCTTCGGTTGCATCTCTGCCTTGCCGTAGCCATTCTTATCTGATTTATTTTCGATTTGTCATTCTCCTTGTCCTTCTACTGTAGCTGTTATGCGGCCACCCTTTTTCTGGTCAGTACGCTTCCATAGGGTAAACGGATTTCGATCATGTTCTTTTACCATGTATTAGATGCAAATCCTCTCTAATCTGTCCCACTTTACGCCACGATTGGGGGAATCGTGAGCATGCCAAGATCAAATCCCCCTCCCCATATTGTTTAGCCTTCCTCATGTAGCATAGGCATTTGTACATTATTGTTGTTAACTGAATATTTTACAGAGGTCATAAGATCCTGTGCTTTGAGTAAACAGTTATACACCACATGTTTCAGTCACCTTGTAAATTTGTAACACTGTAGATAGAATGTAGTTTTAGAGTGCCAAAATCCGAAGACGGAATCTCCGGCTTATTTTATTAACAGTTGTCGTATATGAAATTTGAACTCAGGATCTCGTGATTTGACAAAGTCTCCCGGTAGAGTCTATCATGCACTAGTGGATTGGAAAAGCTCTATTTTAATGATGCAATTAGTACAAGAGGACTTTGAGCTGTTGTTGGAATCTTCTCGTTCGTGCATGTTTGTGCCATTCTCTAAAACTATTTAGTTCCAATTGCCAGGGCAGAGAATAAGAGGTTGTAATTAATAAAATAAATAAAAAATAATTGGACTTAGTCACAACTCATAGACTTTCATAATGCTATGTAGGTTTTCTTTTTTTCAAATAATGCTATGTAGGTTGACTTGAATAAAAATTGGTCGACGGAAACAAAATACAAGAGTGATTGGTGGTGAAAGAATTGGGTCATATAAATTTTGGCCAAGAAAAAGAGGTCTTTTTATCTTTTATTTGTGAGCGCCATGTGTAATTTTTGGATGAAAATTTCGATTTTGATTGAGATTGACAACGAGTTTCGCCACATGAGTATGATCAATTCTTTTTTGTTTTACCACACTGGTCACCTTAAGATGTCACTATGATCACATGGATGATCGGCTTAAACTTTATACAAGTTTTTGATTTGAGTCGTATGAATAAAGATTAGTAGGAGAGTGATTGGTGGTAAAAGGTTTGAGTCATGTCACCATCCAAGCTTTTGAGAAAAGTACAATATTCATTAATGCAAGGAATGAATAAGTGCAAATGAGGATAAAGTGCGTTTATATGGGCCTTAATAAAAATTTTGTCAGAAATTTCAATCCAATTGAAAGAAAAAAGAGTGTCTCGCACCAAATTTCAATCCGGTCGGAGGTCTCCTTACAAGTTTAACCAATAGCCAAAAAACAAGTCATAACTTTTTAGCTTTCAAACATAGGTTTTGGTTGAGGTGTCAATTGGGCAAAGATGAAACTGAAATTTCGTTTGAGATGGTGAAAGGTCGGTCTAAAACTATTTGCTAGGTCAGAAGTTTGCAATGCTATACTTTTCCTACTTTCTCAAAATCTCTCCTCTTTCGCTTTTGTTAGAATGGTGTGAAATTGTCAATGTGGTCGTTTGTTATTGGCTACTTGCAAGGGTAGAAAAATTCAAGCACCTTTCGCGGCTAAATTGCCCCCGGTTTTCATGCATTAATTTGAAAGCTCTACGCAATGGAATCTTTACAAACTTACCTACTACCATTTTTTTTTAAAGAATACCAGGATATATTTACCAACACTCTAAGGCCCCGTTTGTTACAACAGATTAATTCGGACTGAATTAGTTTCAGGGCTAAATTGGACTGGATTAGTATGAACTAAGCAGTATAAGAATAGTGAAGCGTTTGGTACATTACCGGACTAGTCACGAACTAAAATATTTTCTGCACTCAAATTATTTTTTTTTTGCCATTTTTAGTTCTCACTTTTTGCTTTAACAAAAAGAAAAAGTTAACTCTTTCTCTGCTTCCTCTTCCTCTGGCCAATGACCCAATGTGATCATAGATACAGAAAATCCATAAAAAAATCACTACTTTTCTCTTTTTTCTTTGATTATCAATGGCAAGAACAACAGCAACATACTTCCATTCTTCTAAATTCCTGGAAGTTCTTTTCAAATTGAAATTAAACCCATCTCTGAAATCGAGTTCTTCGAGAATTCTTCTTACCCAGTTTGTATTTCAGAGAGATCTCATCTGATATCTTGCCCCCGATTTCCTCGACTCCTCACCCTTATCCCATCCCGTCCTCTGCTTCTGGATTTTTCCGATTTCAATTTGGATTTCTGGATTTTTTTCTCAATGCAATGGAAATCACGAGCATAATTTTTTTCTTCAGAAAACGACGCAACGGCAAAATCGTCAGAGTTTCCGACGAGGTTGATTTCGGTGAGGCGTGAAATTGCAGACGGGATTGGAGGGGTTCTTAGCAATCCCATGCTGGAGCATGGGATTGGTAGTTCGGTGTTAATAAGGCACAGAGTCGAGGCGAGTCCGAGATAGCGTCATTTAACTTTAATCTTTTGCTGCATCAAACGTGGGATTCTAGTTCCACTTAAGTCAATTCCTCCTAAAAAGGTGTAACAAAAAAGCACACAATAGACTAATCATAATAATGTGATTCAAACTTTGTCATTAACGAGAATCGAACCAAAACTTTCGACTTATAAATTAAGAGAAATGTATCTTGACAATAGTACTAAATATCTAAATATACACGAATAGTAAAGGTAAGTTTTCTTTTATTTTAACGATATACTAAACTAATGTAAATTATGATTTTCAGAAGTGTTGTTCTTTTAGATGCTAAAGAAGCAGTAGAATTGATCTTCATGTCGAAGGAAAGGAGTGAAACGGGAAAAATGGGATCATTGTGGAAGAGAAGAAGGATCTTATGCAGAATTTTTAGGTCTTTTCGTGTCAATGGACGTATCGAGTTTGGTGACACATTCGATACTGAGGTTTGCACTTACATCGAATGAGTTTCTTGCTTGGATTGAGGAAGAGCTAATTTGGTTAATACCAACGATGATGTGGGGAATGGTTAATTTTGCTTTATGTTGGTTTTTGCTTATAGTTTTGTCACATAGTGTGCAATCTGTTTTCTTCACCGGATTTTCTTCTTTTTGGGGGGTTTTATGGCAAGGTTTAACGATGTCGTTGCAGTTTTGTTTTATAAGATTCGAACTTTGCTGTAAGAAAAACGAGCACACTACTATTTTCGACTTGACTGCGCTAAAATTTGCAATAATAACAAAGAAAAATTGGGTTAGTGATAATTAAAATATTGATAGTGGTTAGATATAAAATCATTAATAACTTCGTGAAAATGTCAAATGAGACATTGAGACATTAAATGGAAGTAGGAATTAAAGTAACATATAAAATGTTTTGTTCAATGTTTCAAAGCTTGATTATCGACAAGTGGCTATGAAATGGCGTGTGATTAAATCAGCTTTCAAATTATGACTTCAAAGTCAATGTCTTTTTTCTTTTGTATTTTTATGTTATTAATTTTTCTTGGTAAAGTGATGTAACCGACCTCTTAATCAATTACCTTCCCTTTCACACTTTCTAATTTCAGTGTTATTGTCTAATCACCCCTCAGTTTTCATGTTATTTGTTGACTTTCTAATTTTTCAAGCCATAGTGGATTCTTTACTAGGAGATTTTCATACTCATTTTCTTTATTTTGCAAAACTTGTTAATTTATGTTCTTTTATTTTGTTTTGATTTATTCAATTCAAATGACAAAAGTAAAAAAATGTGTAGAGCAAGAAAATGGGGTGCGGAAATTATTTTTTATTCTCTATAGTATTTCATCACTTTTTTGTTTCTTTAATATGTTATGTCAATTATATGTTAATGTGTCTTAGTCAGACAACAAAACTCATTAGAAAACTACGAGAATCTCAATTATCAAGGCTAGAAGTTGATTTTTCGGAATTGGGTGGTTAGGAGAGTGGGGGAAGAAGAGAGGGAGGGAGGAAGATGAGAAGCTGATCAGGCTAGAAGTTGATTTTTCGAAATAATCGATTTTAATTATTAAAAGAATAAAAATATAAAAGTTGATTCTTATGTGGCATATATTACTCGTATGTTGGCTGTCACATTAGATGGTTTAGAGATTTAGTTAAAATAAGATAGTTTTCTTAGCATTACTCTTATATTTATAACTATGATGGGTTCATTTTATATTTTAAATCGAAATTGAGTGTCCCATTTAATATTTAGAATCCATATTAGAAATATAAGTAATTTTGGAAAGAAAGCAAAAAAGAAGAAGAAAATAGAGTTCTTATAAACACTCTAATATTTTTATAGTAGAGACCTGCAGGATCATTTTTATAGTAAAGACATGCACAATCTTCTTTTTAAATATTGATAACAACTTTCGAAGAGACACATAAGTAAATGAAATTTTAAGCATACGTGATTTTAGGCATATACTCATATCACCTCAAATATATGCAAAAAATAAAAACTTCTTCTTTATTCGGATGATATGCTATCTAAACTCAAGACTTAAATTTTAATATAAAGCCTTCAACACACTACTTTATTTAACTTGGTTGAACGCCCCATATCTATGTATAAACTTTGGTCGGTAGAAATGTAGGATCTTAGGAGGGAGGGGCTTTGTGCAATTATAGGGTTTTTTTTTTCCTAAAAAGGAATCAACTAGTGCCCAAGCCACGTCAGTCCACTGTTTTAAGAGCCGGAAAGACTCACAGAGGCATTTCAGCCTCCCTTGGCCACCATTGTGTGATTCATCAATGCTAAAGATTAAATCTAGAACTAATCGTGTTGAATGCGAACTTAAAATTCGTCTCAGCCATTGAACCACCACAGAGTGGTTCAATTATAGGTAGTGAGTATATTAAGTAGAGATTTACCTTGGATCATGATCCACAATTAGAGAAAACAAATGGACATTATTTTTGTTAATAGCAAATTCCCAACTTTCAAATATCATCCCAACTTCCTGAAAGTTTTCAGAATTTGTGTAAAGAATTGGACCCCACTTACCCGCGATTTCGTCTAACAGTGACCAAACTTAAACAACCACCCAAGCTCTCCCAGTTTGCCAATCTCTCTCTCTCTCTCTCCTCTCAGCTGCTGACTTGGGTTTGTGAGAACGCGTTGCCGCCCACCCAATATAAACCCATTTCATCACATATCTCTGTTTCTCACTCATGCCTCCGAACGCAATTCGCCAAAACCTCTGTTTCTCTCTCTAGAATCGTCTCAGCCATGGCGGCCTGGACTTGCAGAGCTTCCAGTTCCTGCCCCGCGCGCATCTTACTATTTTTCTTCGTATCGGGTTGGGCTTGTCGGACCTGTTTCGGACTCGGGTCGTACGGGTTCGATATCCACCACCGGTTCTCGGATCCCATCAAGGCAATTCTGGGTTCCGATGAGCTGCCGGAGAAGGGGAGCTCCGAGTACTACGCTGCTATGGCCCACAGAGATCGATTGATTCGTGGCCGCCATCTCTCCACCGCCGACGATCAAACGACGCCGCTTGCTTTCGAATACGGGAACATCACTTATCGGATTGGTGCTTTTGGACAGTAAGCACTTTTCCCCCTTTTTTTTCCTTAAAGTTCATATTTTTTTGGTGTTGAAATTGATATGGCTTTTCTTTTTAATTGTTGAATTTTTTCTGCGGCCCTGAATTTTTACAAAAAACCCACAAATTTATTTTCTTTTTTGCATAAAACCCAGATATTTGATTCCTCTGTAGAAAATTATACATAAAGTGCTTGAATTTTTGTTTTTTGGGTTGAAATTTCAGTCTGCATTATGCAAATGTATCTGTTGGGACTCCGAGCACGTCATATCTTGTGGCGTTGGACACGGGCAGCGATTTGCTCTGGTTGCCATGTGATTGCAGCAGTTGCGTCCGCGGCCTCAAGCTCTCGAATGGAGATGTATGTGACCTGAATTATTATTAATTTTGTTTGCATTTTCTTGAATTTTACCTAACTTGTGTATTTGATGCATTTCTACTTCAAAAGTTGGTTGCTTGAAGCCTTTTGACTTGTCATTACTTCGAGTTGACTTCGCGGTTATGTTGGCTTGTGATAATTTCCATTAGTTTGTGAAATTTGCTCTAGAATAAGTACTAAAACTCTCGATTCAAGCATGCAACTTTATCCCCGTCTTTGTTGAGTTGATTGAGTATTGGCGCGTGTATTTAGGGAACGTTTCTTGATCATGAAGGAATGCAATTTTATTTGAACTTTAAATGGGCAACAAAATAGCATTGTTTTCTTAAAAGTTTCAGGTTGCATCGTAAATTTGTGGTGTTGTTCATCAAAATACTGAGTTGTATTTTGCAGTTGGTTTCTAAAACTATCTACCATTCAGAGTAGTTTTAGAAGGACGGACTAACATTGCTAGTGCATTTGACATGGCTCTTATGGTATTCATTTTATTGACAATTAACTCTTGAGCTCTTCTATCGACCAGGTAGTAGAATTTGAAATCTACAGCCCTAATACGTCATCAACGAGCAGAAAGATTTCTTGCAACAATACATTTTGTTTTCAACCCCAACGCTGTGCGTCAGCAAGTAGTGATTGCCGTTACAAGATTGAGTATCTGTCTAATGACACCTCATCTACTGGGGTCTTGGTAGAGGATGTTTTGCACCTATCTTCTGACGATGCTCAACAAAAAGATGTACCTGCACCGATTGCCTTTGGGTGGGTTTTTTTCACTGCTTTGCCACTAAAAATTTATAGGGTAGTCATTCGAAGTCTAGCATTAATGAGTATGCTGATTATATTATTCCTAAACATGCCAATTTTAATTGGTTAGCGTACTTGTCATGTTTGTGTGCTACTCTATTGCAGTTGTGGTAAGTTGCAGACTGGTATATTTTTGGACGGTGCAGCTCCCAATGGTCTATTAGGGCTTGGTATGGATGACGTATCCATTCCCAGCATTTTAGCAGGACAGGGGCTTGCTTTGAATTCTTTTTCCATGTGTTTCGGACTTGACGGAATTGGGAGAATCAGATTTGGTGATAATGGAAGCCAAGGCCAAGCAGAAACACCATTCAATCTTCATAGCCATTCATAGTAAGAGCTCCCTCTAAATATCCATATGCTGATGACAAGTTTACTAGTTTCGCAAGTTAACTCCTTTGGTCTTTAATATCATCCCAGATGTACTAATCTTTCCCCGTTCAAACTTTTTACCAGTCCAACTTACAACATTACTATCACTCAAATAGCCATCGGAAAAAGTGTTACTGATCTCGAATTCTATGCAATTTTTGACTCTGGTACCTCATTTACATACCTAAATGATCCAGCTTACACGCAGATGACCGAGAGTGTAAGTATTTCAATTTCAGTTTTTCATAATATTACCTTTTGTATCTTCTTTATTGTATAGTCTTTGTAACTATTTGTCATTTTTCAGTTCAACTCCGTGCTAAAAAATAGTCGACGTTCAAAGGATTCACAGATTCCTTTTGAATATTGTTATGACACAAGGTAATTTCTATCAAAACATAAAACTTTGTATCGGTTTTCTCTTTCTGAACCTTCAGGCACTGACTTAACTTCGTGTGCAGTCCAAATCAAACGATGAACTTGACAATGAAAGGTGGACAGCAGTATGCTCTCCTCGATCCACTAGTAACTATATCCAATTCGGTAAGTTTCCACTTTTAGTATTTCTTCCATATCCTGCTCCTGCATCATGTCATGCTAAACTTTACTATTCCAATGACCAGGATGGATCGACAGTGTTCTATTGCCTGGGTATCGTCAAAAGTGGAGATGTAAATATCATTGGACGTGAGTATCTCTTTCCAAATTTCTTCATTATCTTGAAAAGTTTTTGATCTCTGGCACCCAGATTAATTTTTTAATGTTTGCATCAAGTGTTACTTACAATGTCGATTTATTCCTGCAGAAAACTTCATGACGGGTTATCGTGTAATTTTTGACCGTGAGAAGATGGTACTGGGTTGGAAGGAATCCGATTGTGAGTCTTAATTCCACCATTTCAAATCAAATTCGACAAAAATTTTTCTCGTGTTCTTTTTCTGTGACAATAGCGAGATATTTTTCTTTTCAGGTTACAACAATGAGGAGACCGTCACTTTTCCCGTCAGCCCATCGAAATCTCCGACAGCATCCCCCACTAACGTCGACCCGGAAGCCACAGCAGGGAGTACCAACACATCTAGCATACCGGCATCAAATTATTCACCCAAATTGAAGAACTCCTTCGCTTGTGCAATCACCGTCGTTCTTTTCGTATTTTTCGCCATTGTTTGATCATTCTTTGCCTCTCTGTAACATATCTATAATTGGTAGGCATTTGTGTTGGAGATAGAATATACACAGCGAATCGGAAGTTGTTGACTTCCTATTTTTGGCATATTATTCATAGTGTTATAGCAACATCGGGTTGTACATATGATTTTAGTTATGACCACAGATGATAAATATATATATTTTTTTATACAATAATAAATAATAAATAATTTTTGTTTTTGGTTTTTTCTTTGTACTAATCATTCTCAAGAGCTCTTAAGCGCTAACTAGTAACTGAATATCGCGCCAACCACTCATTTTGATTCACTTCACAATTATCATTTTAAAAAATTCCTCTAAATTGAAAGGCGTAACCAAAAGAAATATTGTAAAACAAGCTCAAAACTGGTTCACGTCGTATTAAATTACTAAAAGTAGTTCACATTGTGTTAAAATTACTAACTGATTAGCACCGGATGGTTTCCAATATATGGAAGCATGAATAAATATAAATGAAATTTCCCCGTGCACTCTTATATCTTACAACAATGGAATACGAGGCCAAAACTTAAATCTTCATACCAAAAACAAACGCTAATGCCAAAAAATTAACTCAAATATTCTCTCTTTTTCTCTTCCTAATGACAATTTTCCGACCCGAAAAAAGAATCGACAACAATTCGACCAACTGCAGCTTAACTATCGGGGAGTTGACGAAGACGTCGAACAGACTTATCTTAGTTTAACAATGCTTTCATTTTTGTTAAGCTTTGGTCTTTTTCTGTTTCTTCGCCGGTTGAGCCAAGCTTGGGGCCTCCTGCTTACCTTTCCTTTCCTTTTTCCCTTTGGACTGCAAATTTTCTTCTTTCTTTGGCATCTTACCTTGGAAGGGCTGGGCTTTCATCTTGATCGATTTAATTAACGATGATTTCTCTATCTTTGATGGTGAAACATTGGATTTCACTTCCTTTTGTGGCACTTCTTCTCGGTCCCCCTTTGACTGTCTCAGTGCTACCTGCCGAGCATAAGCGGCACTCCTGCAAACACCAAACCACAAATCTATATAACTAAACAGTTGCAGCCAATTAATTAAGTAGCACATATCAGGGCAACTATTCAAGCCATTTTCTAATAGCAAGTAAAAACTCTAGGGAGATACCTTTTGAACTGCGGATCTGTCGGATCCAGAGCAAAGCGAGATGAGGTGAAGAGTGCAGAAAACCGTGGATCTTCAAAATCAACGGTTGGTATTTTATCCTCTTCTAGAACATTTTTACCCTTCTTTCCCTTGGTCTTTTTACGTTTCAAATTGTATCCCTTAGGGCCTGCATCTGCTCCATTGTCATCAGCCAGTAATAGCTCGAGCTCATTTCTGCTTGCTTCTGCTTCCCTATCATCTTGCTGTTGCTTTTCATCTTTTTTACTTTTACCTTGAGATACTTTTTTAGTTTTTTTGACTGAAGGCTCTTCCATAAAGAAATCATCTGGTCCATCTGCTGCCTCGTGATCACTGTCACTACTCTCATCCTCTGATGAGTCCTTCGATTTATTTTTCCTATTCTTCCTTTTCTCACGTCTTTTTCTGAGATAGGACTCCCAAACTGTTTCTGATCCCTTATCTTTCTTTTCTAGGATGCGCTTGCTTATATCCTCTAAGCCAGTATTAAAAGTGATCTCCATATCCTGGTCATTGTCTTCACCGTCTCCTTCTGACGCATTTTCATCTCCATCTCCATCTCCTTCTCCTTCTCCATCTCCAGACAGGAGTAAAGCACGGTACATATCTCGTTTTTTACTCTTTTTATTGGTCTTGTCCTCTGCAGCATCATCATTCTCCTCCTCATCACTTTCACTCTCATCAGAAGCCAAATACTCCTTCAGTTCCAATTCAGAAAGCTACAAGTAAACCAACGTCAGATTAGCTAGAAGCAAACAGTACAAGAAGTTAGGTTTTTTTTTTAACATAAGTTTATAGTTGATAGTTTTCAGTTGCCCTTTCCATCTACTTCGTGATTCCTTCCCATTCAGTCCTCTATAGTGAAAGTCTGAAAGATAAGAATGCATGGAGCTAGATATGAACTCTATTAACAAATGATGTAAATAGCACGCAATGTTCACTTAGATAAGTTCTCCTAACCTGATCATCAGTGAATTTCCGTTTCAAGGTCTTGCGCCCAGGCTCATCCTCATCCCAAGAAATATCAATTTTACTATGTTGCAGAGCTTGAGTCTGGAAATCCAAACCCCCGTAGCTTGCAGGTACCTGACAAAGCCAAAGACTTCACAATCACTCCTACATTTACGAGAAAATTCATTTTATTTCCTTTTTGTTTAAAAGAAATCCACATTCCATAATGAAACATGAAAATACACGATTTGCACATAATCCCTACTTCTTTTACTACATACAGACTAGACCTATCGCTCTCTATAAACTTATAAATGACTGGTTGAAACATATACCTCTGTCACAACATCACGGGGTGGGTGTTTAAACTCCATCGAGTCAGGGATGAACCTTAAATCAAGCTTATTCGATGATCTTTCAAACTCAACTCCATCACAATTTTTGTAGAGGTAATCTGCTGTGGCAATTGAGTCACATTCCACAACAGCAAAATAATACCTGGGGAAAAAAAAGTTATACCCACCATTGATAAATGAACATATACTTTAGAGACAAAAGATAAATCATTATCACAAAATAACAACAATTAACCACCTTAGCCTGCTTTTCTCATAAGCACGCATTTTCTGAGCAATAAGCTCCTCATCATCATCATCGGCGTCGGCGTCGTCATCTTCATCATTTTTCTCATTTTCATCATCAAATAGACCAACAGGACCACGAAGTTCTTCCTCTTTCATACGCTGAAGTCCAAAATCAGACGGATAGACAGTCACAGACTTCATCTCTCCACCTTTCGGAAGAAATGACCTCAACACTGCATACAAGTCAACAGCCTACACGAAACACAATGGAACTCTCAATTACTATTAAATCCCTACAAAAGAGGAAGCTTATAGACAAATTAACAGTCCTCAACTCAAAAAAATCTCACCCGAACATCAGAATACAAAGTGCGCAGTCTAAAAATTACACTATTTTATGAAAATGTACATATATTTCACCAAAAAGTGTCCAAACAGAACATATATTTCATCGAAAAATTACTCAATCTCCACACCCAATTGCACAAAATTAACAAATTTTGTTGCTTTTACAATGTATCACTTAAATAAATATATAATTAATCAAATCCTAAGCTTGAAGATACATACCTTAACATGCCTCCAATCCAGGTTAACAATAGCAAGCCTGTGAGTCTCCTTCTCAATTTCCGGTATATCTTCCGCCTGTCCGAACAATAAATCAAATAACCAAAATTAAGCAAACTTTTCTACTCCACATTTTCTTCCAAATTACAATTAACTAAAGATTAACAATAATCACATAAACAATTAACAAAAATTACCTCAATTCCAGGCGCGCCGTCCTCGAAAACAACCTCCTCATCTTCATATCCATCATCAGTGTCAGTATCTGTCGTCGTCTCCGAGCCACCACTCGCCACGTCATCCTCCGATTCCTCTCCGCCGAGCTCCTCCACTTCCTCACTCTCTTCCTCCTCCTCTTCCTCTTCCTCTTCCTTTTTCAATTTTGCCTTATCTTCGTCTTCCTCTTCGGACTTGACCTTATCTTCACCGTCGTCCTCCTCCATCCGGTAGTACTGCCGCAGCGAATTTCCCTCATCGAGCTTCTTCGGCTTGCCTCGCTTGTCCAGCGGCGCCGACGACGAGCGGAATCGCTTGTCCGTGAACATCCGATCGAACCGCGAGTCGATCTCGACCTTGGCCTTGTGCTTGGGAACGTTCTGGAACCTCGGGTCCCAGTGCACGGACGAAAACCGAGGATCGGCGATGATGTTCTCATCGTCGCCGTTGGATTCTTTGAGCTTGTTCTTGTTCTTCTTGTTCTTCCCCATGGCAGCGACGTAGACGGTTGTTGTTGGGCGGTTGAAGGTGACGCGGGTCACGGCGGGTGTGGGATTTCAGTGGCGGTCTTAGGTTAAGCTTTAACGTTCCTCCTCCTAGGGTTTAAAGTTTAAAAGAAAAAAGGAAAAATAAAAGAAATTTTCAGCAAAATTGTGGTGGGCTGTGATGAGGCCCACTGAAAATTGCAAGCTTAACTTGAAATTCTACTTAAGAGTCCAAGTTTAGTGATGGTCCTCTTCAAGTAATTGGGCTTTTAGTCTATTTAACCCAAATTGAGAAGTGACCGTGTTGAATTTTAATCATATTTGTCGTTTTTGTTTGATTTATTAATCTGATAACTAGAAATAAATAGGGTGTGTGATAAATTAAAAAGTATGTATTGATAAAAAAAAAGAATTAAAAAAATGTGTTTGAAAATCATCTCCCTAAAAATTGTCAAATTCAACCTACATTGTTATTATCTAGAAGGATGTCAAAAGTCGTTAAGCAATGAAACGTGTTTGGCGAATTGATTCATCTGCGGAACCATACGTATTTACAAGCATTGCATTTCATTGTAGTAGAACAAATAAAGGGCTTTTGAAGCTATGTGTGTGTGTTTTGTTTACAGAGTCAATGGGTCCGCTTTGTTTTACTGATGAGTAGGGATTCAAGTTGAAATTTGAGAGCGGTAGCAAAATCGTAAATTTACGAAGAAATAGTTTTCAGCTTTATAAAAAAACAGTTGTCAGTGCAACCAACTTCAACTTATTTACGATACTGTCACTGTGTCAAAATTTTAAATTATTTATAATATTGTTACTGCTCTTTGTTTTGTCATTATTAATAATAGTTCATTACGCGTTTTTCATTAAAAATAAAATTTGTTGTGTGAAGCTCTTTTGATTAAAACTCCATTCTTAAACACTGCATTTCATGGTAATGCAGTAATTTGCCTAAATTAAACTATTAATTAATCCCCAAGAGGTGCAAGAGAGGAGAGGTTTTTGTCTTTAATTAAAGTCTATTTAGTCAATTGTATGATTACGTTTGCTGTTTGAGAAAAGCCTTGCTAGACTGCTGCACAAAAAACAGAATGTTCCGGTTTACATGCATGCATGCGTGGGACTGAAGTAAACTAAACCCACCAAACCAGATAACTCCTAACTACTTCGAATGGTATTTAATCCCGTCCAGTTTGGGTGAAGTTGTTGGGATTTCTACTGACCACTCCAAGTCCCAGACTTATAATCCAGTCCAGTCCAATCCAATCCAATGCAGTCAAAGATAATAACATTACTGGGAAATTATGTATCTATTATTTTTTTAATTTCCCAATGCTAAAATTAGGTTAGCTAAGTGATCCAATACTCACCTAAATTATTCAGAATTATTTGAGAATAATTAAACAGAATTGAGAGACAAGGTTGTTGGGATGAACTGAAGTTAGTTAATTATGTCTCAAAACATAACTAATAATAAATGAAAACTTTAATTGCAAGTTAATTGACTCCCTCAGAAATAACAACTCTTGATGTCTCAACCCTAACCACTTCACACGTTCCCTTTCTCTGTTAAATCGGCAAAATTATTGGATATTTCAGGTAACTAGGGTTTTCTTAAACTTAAAACCGAGAACGAAGCACGTACCAGATGATTCCGGATCAAATCCTAAAACCCGAGATGCACGTTAGAATGCAGATGCGAGGTTCAAAATTAAAACTAATATATGAGTTGATGAGTTGAGAAGAACTGTTTGATGTAGCATGCTGATGCATGCATAGGCTTTAAAAGAAAGGAGATAAATAGAATTAGGAGTACCTACCGAACCATGCAGAAGGGATTTATTTGAATATTAAATTGGAGAATTTTTGTTGTAATTGTTGGATTGGAACAATTTGTGCATTGCAGAATCTCCTCTTTCCTTTTGGCCTTGAGAATCTTCTGGTTTTTCTTGTATTAAAATTATTTAATGCCATAATTAACTCCTTGAATTAAAAGTCAATAATCATGTGCCATGTTGATCATTAATTAACATCTTGAAAATCTATAAAGTTATTGAGTTCACTTTGTTGGATGATGGTAGTTTGATTAGTAATAACAAACAAATCATGTTTTGCGATATTTTTGACCAGTGGGAGACGGAGATTCAAACTTGGGATATCCTCGAACATTTTAACCGATGTTTAAAGGTGAAAAAGAAAGATGTGATGATGATTGTCTTGTAGTGAGGTGCCTTTGCCTTCATAATTACTTCTTAACATACTTTCTTAACTAATTCATTATTTAAGGCCACCATCCTATCAGTAACAGCCTCTCTCTCTCTCTCCCTCTCTATAAATACCAACTCTAATCCGTTCTTATTTCCCACACTTAATCAAAGTTACAAAGAGTTAAGCAAGTGATTTGTTCTAATTAACCTCTAAGGATGGCTTTCAATCTAGCATTCTTGAGCTCAATCTTCATCGTCCTTTCGGTATTTTCCGCAGCGACTAACGCGCTGAGCTCGAATTACTACGACAAGAGCTGTCCTAACGTCGATCAAATCGTTTCTAATGCCGTCAAGAAGGCGACATCCAACGACAGAACTGTCCCGGCCGCTCTACTCCGGATGCACTTCCACGACTGCTTCATAAGGGTACACATACGTATTTTTCGGTACAAGCTGTTTCGAAAGCTTACACACATTGATTGATTTAATTGAGTTAACTCAAAGTGTTTGTTTTGTTTGCAGGGTTGTGATGCATCTGTGCTGTTGAACTCCAAAGGAGGCAACAAAGCAGAGAAAGATGGGCCACCAAATATTTCTCTGCATGCGTTTTATGTCATTGACAATGCAAAGAAACAAGTGGAGGCTTCCTGCCCTGGTGTCGTTTCATGTGCTGATATCTTGGCTTTGGCAGCAAGGGATGCTGTTGTGCAGGTAAGATTTTCGAAACTAGGGGAGATTCCGTTGCGTGATATTCGCAAACAGAACCGGTTACAAGCGTTTAATAAAAAAATAGAACTACCGGATGCATTATGCAGACAATAAGTTGTATATAAACCATGGTTTAGTGTTCCTCCAGTTCTGTTTTTTATTGAAAGTTTAAAATCGGTTCTATTTGTGCATATTTCCTGAAAGTAAAACAATAGCGATGTAAATTTTTATTGCACTTTCTGATTGTGTTATCAATGTTACAGTCCGGAGGTCCGAATTGGGCTGTGCCGAAAGGAAGACAGGATGGAAGAACATCAAAGGCTAGCGAGACCGTGCAGCTGCCGGCTCCAACCTTCAACATATCTCAACTGCAGCAGAGCTTCTCTCAGAGAGGTCTGTCCTTGAATGATCTGGTGGCTCTTTCAGGTAAAATCATCCTCAAAATGTCAACTGGTATTTCATATTTTGTAATTTATCGAAGAAGAAACGACAGAGAGTAACTTTCGATGCATCTGCAGGAGGGCACACTCTAGGGTTCTCCCACTGCTCATCGTTCCAGAACAGAATCCAGAACTTCAATGCCACACACGATGTCGATCCCACACTGCAACCATCTTTCGCAGCAAGCTTGAAGAATACGTGTCCCATCAAGAACAGGCCAAAGAATGCCGGTGCCACCATGGATCCTTCTTCAACAACTTTTGATAATACATACTTCAAGTTGATCCTCCAAGGGCAGAGCTTGTTTTCTTCGGACCAAGCTCTGCTCAGTTTTCCAAAGACTAAAGGTTTGGTTACTAAGTTTGCTTCCTCG
This sequence comes from Gillenia trifoliata, assembly GCA_018257905.1. Classification (NCBI taxonomy): domain Eukaryota; kingdom Viridiplantae; phylum Streptophyta; class Magnoliopsida; order Rosales; family Rosaceae; genus Gillenia; species Gillenia trifoliata. The sequence goes on along the minus strand of CM031088.1, from coordinate 15,634,204 downwards.
AAACAAGCGTTCTTAGACGCTTTCGTGAATTCTATGATAAAGATGAGCAGCATAAATGGAGGACAAGAGATCAGGAAAGACTGCAGGGTAGTAAATTAATCGAGCCGCCAAGCTTAGTTGTAGTCAATTCTAAAAACATGAGAACCGGGAAATCCATCAAATCGGTGGTTCTCTATCATTACCTTTCGTGTTTTGAGAGATTTGGGAAACAAATTGTTTATGTGCGCTGTGTTTCATAGTGTTTGAAAGGATCTTGTTACAACAAAATCCTATTATAAATTGTAACAAAACATCCTATTATATAAATACAAAGCTATATAAGTATTCGATTGAAGGGCAACGATATTTTCTTGTATGAAACTTAAAGTAGACTTCCGACAATGCATGAAATCGGTGTATGTCAACATTTTTCATTAATGAAGATGAACAGACGATGCTCATTACAGTATCCTCGTATAGGTCAACTGGACAACTCAACTTACAATGCAAGCAAGAGTGGAAGAATTACCACAAACTCCCAAAATGCTAATGCAAACCCGTTTTCTCATCCCGTTCACTATCCAGAACAATCTCTGCCAGTTGAAGGTTGCCGCTTAGCCAGGATGCCTTGTAGGATGGCATAAATGAAAAGGCGTCAAGAAGCTTCGCGCACTTCAATCCCCATTTGACCATCAAGAATTCAATAAGATGATGCCCGCTGCATATTACAAGAAGTGCTTTCAAAGATTAATAAAAGTGAAAGAGGATCATTTACAGCGCTATCTGCATACTACAAGCGCACATGTTATAAAGTTAGAACAGCATTAGAAGCACACACAGGTGAAGATACCTTCGATTATGGTACGTTGTTATGAAGACAGACCCCGGAGAATTTTGGAGCAGAAATGTCACGGTTGCAAATAGGTCATCAAAGGCTTAACAAGGGAAATAAAATCCAAATTTTAGCTTAAGATCGGTGATAGAGAGGACAAGTGGAAAAAATTAGATCGGAAAACACAAAAATGAAAGTCGATTATAATCTTACCACTGGCATCGTATAATACATCAGCCCCGAGAATAAATTTCGGGTGTAAGCTGAATGTTGATGCATCCCAAGCTCCCCATGTCAATCCCATCACCTGAAAAATAGAAGTGAGATAAAATTAACATCATCTAATTAGGTGATGTGCAAATAAGAATCGCGATTAGGCTGTTGAAGGCGATTACATTGCACTCGAGTTTATTAAGGTCAAGCACTCTTCTCATGTTGTCCAGCACCTGCAGATTCAAAACAACAATGCCGTTAACCGCCATCTATGGCGCTTAAAAACCGAGACATCTTTTGGAGAACAAATAGCAAGGTCTGGTCTAATTAACTAAAGTAGTAAAGAAAACGAAGATTCTTTATCAGTTTGAAGGTTCAATCGCGATCAATGCAGACAGTTCATACCAATAATCATACTTCGGAAATAAAACAATCAAAATTAACGATAAACAGAAATGATTTCCATAGGAGTTTTAAGCACAGATGAAAACACTAATATGCAACATAACATTTTCCAAGTGTCGATTTGCGCCCTTAATTATTATCCGAGTGAAAATTAACTGCCTACACTATTTTTTTCGCAAAAATAGGACCTTAAACACATTAAAAAGTAAAAACTGCAAATTTCCCCCTACTGTTCGATTCAAAGCTATTTGATCCAATCCTCCGTCAATTTAAATCGCGTGACGCACTTTCAAGTGTAATACTTTTTAACCATCGTAAAATGTACATTGAGCTTTCAAGCAAATAAAAAATTAGACACTAATTATGTTTAGCAAACAATCAAAATTAATAAAAAAAAAAACAGCCAATGCGATTGGAATTTCAATACCTCCAATCTCCTCGAATCATCAGTGAGAGTGACGTCAGCACCAACTTTGGCGGCAACCAAACCGGGCAAGGAAGTTCCAGCGCCAAGCTGCAAACTAACCCAGAAACGATGAATTAATTAATTACTAAAACAAGAATAAGATTAAACCTGGATAAGGATTAACACGGACGTTGCTACCTCGATTACGCTAGCTCCGGAAAAGCGCAATCTCTGTTGCCAAACATACTCCGCCAGGACTAAGCTGCAGGGCCACACGAAGAGCCCGTACTCTTCCTTCATGTTCTCGATGATGGAGACGGAGAAGGCCGGTTCGTCCGAGTCGTCCCCGAAACGATGACGCGACACCGTCGTCATATCGGCCGTTTCGGCCGAGTCATTTCCTTCCATAACTCGCTTGCCGCAACGAAAAGGTTGCAACAGAGGAAACGAAGTGAATTTGAGGAGTTGAGACCCCTGTCGAATGTGGGCCCACTAAAGGCCCAATGGATCACAAAATCCTTTTTCTTTTTGGTCGATCACAAAATCAAGTTGCGTTTTTTTTTTTTAAACAAAACTATATTGTAATTAGCGCGTTTGATAAGTATTTTGTTTTCAAGTTTTTACGTTTGTGTAGAAATGATAAGAAACTTGTTTGATAACTCTGTATTTTTTTTAGTTAGAGTTTTGATAAAGAATATATTAGGGAGAACACACCCACTTATTTTATCGGAATGTTTGTATTCATTATTTTATAATCTTTGAATCAAAATAAATTATAAATGAGATTGAGTTTTTGCGGGTGTTATTAGAAAATAAAATACATGTTTTGTAAACTTTATATGTCTAATTAAGATTCATTTCTGTTTTGTTGAGAATCCGAGATATAAAAGTTGGATTTGAGAGAGGAGTGGAAGGTATATTATATATACGATCGATCAATATTTGAAGATACAAATCATATAGTTTTTCACGGGTTGCTTGCAGCTCAAGCTTTGCAAGAATCCCAAATCCCTCAGAATACCGTTCAGTTCAGGTACAGGCAGCCTTTGACATGGCGGCCACGAGTCGAAATATCCCCGGCTGAACTGTTGGTGAACATCGGAAAGTGCCTCAACACTGAAACCGACGTTTATAGATTCTGTGCGTGCAGTCTGCAAGTCATTGCGGTCCTCTATTCCTCCCTTTACTAAGAACCAGCTGCTCCAATTACCCAGACAAGTGCGAATTGGAGGCTACAAAGACTTTACCTTGGTCGACTCGAGAGCACAGTCTATCATCTCGCACCTCCTGAGGATGATCGCCGGAAAAGAGGGTGGTTGATTAAAGTCCAAGAAGGAGAGTTGGGTGAAGGAACTCGTGTGTTGCATCCACTTTCCCGGTTAATTACAGGGCAGTTGCCCAAGTCATTCCCAAAGGTATTCAACTTATTGGATTTCCGGGTATTTGAAGTGGCAAAAATGTACCGTCTACAAGGGGAACGCGAGTATGGTGTACAGCAGATTTTAAAGTGGCCATGTCCTTAAATCTCGATTTTCCTGCTTTTTCATGGTGATCATAGATGGAGCATTATTTTATGGTAAACTAGGTGGTTGCGCTATAAGTTGCATCGATGCATCTTTGGAGTTCGATCGGGAATTCATTTATTTTGAAGATTTATTTTTTACGAAGGAAAGTTTTGTGCTGTCTATTGCGATGGAAGAGCTCTGGCATTCTCATTTGAATTGGAAAATGATTGCATTCCGCTAGCTAATCACGCTTACAAGGGTCACACGAAGAATTTGGTGGAGTCAATGGGAGAACTACTTTTAGTTGATAGGCATTCGTATTACAATTTACAACCACTGGTCTAATTCTACTAAGATTAATAGATTTAGGATATTTAAGTTGATCGCAAATGAAAAGAGAGATGGGTTGAGCTTGATGTGGAAGCTTTGGATGATCGAATATTGGTGTTAGGGGGTGACGGCTGCTATTCTCTTTGCACTTGGGATTTCCCTGGAGTTAGGGGGGGAAGCATTTATTTCAACGATCCTAGTGATAGTGAGTTCACAATAATGTTTTCCCAAATTGGAGTGTTCAACTTAGATTCTGGCAGCCCCATCTCGCGGCTAGCAGATTTTCAAGGTTTGGAGTCTTGGGACAACATTTTTTGCCCACCCCGCCAACTTGGACTTAGCCAAACATGGTGGCCTAGCTAGTGTTGCGGACACAATCAAGACTCTGGAAGATTCTGAATCGACTTCAGTACCCGCGACGAAGAAGAGGAAGATCGTATGAGAACCACTGGGCATTAATCAAGTTATCTCGGTGGTGTTTTCAGATGGAACTTGAACTCTAATCATTCTGTATTAAGTACGTTCTGGCAATGAACTATTTCTATCACGTATTTTTCTTTTTCCATCAAATTCTCTACATGCATGATAATTCTGGTTTTTCCTTCAAATTCTCTAACGTGCTAATAAAATTACAAACTGATTAGCGCCGAGCACGACACTACTAATCTTATATCTTACAGTCTAGAAGCATACACACAAGGTTTTTTAAGCATCAAACAGTAATGTAACCAAATCGTTTAAGTGTAGAACAAAGCCACAATTTTCTATCAGCTCATTCCTCTGATGATCAGGACGTGCAACGTCCTTTACGTACTTTATGTAAATCAGAAGTATATCATGAGGTTCCGGAAACATACACACTCGGTTTCATCATTTCCAGCAGTGTCGCCCAAATCCATAGAATTAATCTGAGAACTGAGAAAGTCCCTACTACATGATTGTTTCGTTTGTTATCCTTTTTTCTTGGCTTCCCACGTTGCTGTTCGCATTCCCACTTTCAGTACATTCAGAATCGGCACCGTGACCTAAAGTTTGCAAAGATTTATTCGATGATTTTCCTCTAACTCTCCCCTTATCGCCATATCCATTTCACCAAAGAGTTCACGCAAGTCTTCAGCTTCACACATGCCCTGCAAAACCTTAATAATTCGACCTTTGCTGCCGAGATGTGATCTTCTCCACTCTTGTTGTGTGAGTCAGAACATTTACCTATTTGCAAATCAAATAACCGTTGGAATGGAAACCATCTGTAACTAGATATATAGAATTCGATAGCTTTCAAAGTAAGTGCTGGAGAACAACCGTTGACCATCGTAAAACAAATTTGAAAGTACAAGTACATATTCAATAAGCACACACTACATATAAGTCAATAATCGAGTCCGATAAATTTATACCAATCATCAGTTGAACTTCCGGTAACTAATCCCACCCCCAAGTTTTAATCCAGTTAGCGTGTATAGTGTAGCGTAGTGCTGCATAAGTGTACGTACAGTGTTAAGGAATGATGAGATGAAAAGAAGAAGAAATTTCTGAAACTCATTAGAAATTAGCAGCATTGTCACAAAAGCTATGATCTGAGCACACGGACATGGAAAGTTAACAAAAGCGGGCCTTGAAAGGAAGTGTGAAATTAGTTTTCTACCCATTCCAAACTCATTGGTGCTTCATTCCAAGCATTCTGTGCCTTTTGTTTCAGGTTAGAGTGTACGCACGAGTGGCATGATCGTCTTGGCCATACTTGCTTCTCCAATAATCTGATTTTTGATTTCAAATAAACGGGTGCCAATTAGTGGCCTTCGCATGTACGGTTTTGTCACTCTTGCCGTTGGTAGACTACCAAATTGTCGTTCACATCCTCAATTCCTTTTCAAACTTTCCATTACAACTATTGCATTCGTGTTTGGTGTTCTCCGTTGTTTCAATTGAAGGCTATCGTTATTACACATTATTGTTTGTTGATGATTTTCAAGATATTCATGGATTTTCCCATGAGACATAAGTACGAAGTGTTCCAATTTTCATTAAATTCAAAGCTAAAGTTGAGAAAATGTTTGATCGTTCAATCCAAGTACTTCGGTGCGATGAAGGTGGTGAGTACAAAAGCAATGTTTGTTTCGTGAGTTTCTTGAAAAAAATGGCATTTGTCAGGAGGTTTTCATGTCCTAAACACCGAACAAAGAACGGCCTTCTTGAGAAAACATGTCACCTTGTCGAAATGGGCGTAGTCATGTTGTCTCATGCACATATTCCTTCTAGTTATTGGGTTGATGCGTGTCAAAGCACGGCCCTTACGTGTCAATAGACTTCTACTCGAGGTACTTGGTAACATGTCTCCATATGAAAAATTGTTTCTGAGACAACCAAAAATATGATTTCTTCAAGGTATTTGGGTGTAGGTGCTCTTAGCTCAGATCATATACCTGACATAAGCTTGATCCAAAATCCAAACCATGTGTTTTCTTAGGCTATTCGCTTGATCATCAAGGATATAAATGTTTGGACTTGTCCACGAGACGGATCTATACGTCTCGCCATGTTCTTTTGATGAGGACTCGTTTCCTTTGGGATTCCACACCTCCAAAGGAACCGTCCCTACGGGGTAACAATTCTTCCCTTGGAATTCTGTTTATGTTTCCTCTATGTCGGTCATCCTCCATACAATCTCAACAACAACCTCAAACCACATTCTTTGCAAACCTCTCCACGACATAGGTGTCCCTTCCCTCCCTTCACGCTTCCACACCGACCACACCTTACAAACCCCTATATCACCATTGCACAACGTCCGTGTCTCAACCTAACCTCACAGTCCTCCATGCTGTCCATTGGTCCTCCCTAACCCTAGTGCGTCTGTCTCACCCCTAGGTTTTACCAGGCGAGCAGGTATACGTCCCTTGCGCATTGGCAGAGACCTCACTTCATTCCATGACCCGCTGGTTCGGAAGGATGGCATTCGCAAAACCTAATCCTAAGTATGCTTTGCATGTAGTCACCTCTCGACAAATTTCTTGAGCCTACGATGTTCGGCCACGCGGTTAAGCACGAAGAGTGGAGAAATGCTATGGTTACGAGAATTTAATGCCTTACAAGGTGTGGCACGTGGAGTGTCCATATCAACCCCGTGAATGTGCTTCCCGGTAAGTGGGTCTTTACCAGATAGCGTCGAGCGGAGCGGTTCAATCGGAAACGTCCACAAAGCCCGGTTAGTGGCGGGAATGGTTTTCATCAAAAGAAGGCATTGACTACGGTGAAACATTCGATCCTGTGGTGAAACACGGCACGATTCGGTTGGTGCTTAGTATTGCTTTGTCTCGAATCATTGGCAAGTGCGGCATTTGGATGTCAACGCGTTCTTGCATGGCTACCTCACGGAGGAGGTATACATGAAGACTGACCTATTGGGTTTGTCGATCGACAACACCTAATCATGTATGTAAACTACGGCGCGACTTGTATGGAGTTGAAGCCCAGCACCCGTGCGTGGTTTCAAAGGTTCTCGGATTCTGCTAAGCTTGGGCTACGAATCCAAATACGATTATTCATTGTCGTGTTCAACCAACGGGGAGTGTATTTGGTGTTATTAATATATGTGGATGATATTTTGCTTACGAGGCAATAACCCGCGAGATGACTTGTTTAATTCGGTAGGTAAGTTGTTTCTCGATGAAGGACTTGGGGCTTTCTCCACATTTACTTTACGGTATCGAGGGTCTCGTACATAAACAATCAAATGCATCTTAGTCAAACGAAGTATGCGTTGGATCTTCTTACCACGAGTCAAGTTCGTTGATGTTAAACCTATTGCTACTCCAGGTCTGCGGTCAAGCGAGCATTTACAATGGGGAGCCCCATCCGGATCACACACTTACGGGAGCATTGTGATTGCGCTCAATATCTAACGATCACTCGTCGGATCTTTCTTATCTTGTAAGCCGGGTTTGCCGGTTTGTCGCTGCTCCAACCACCGCCCTTTGGACAGGCGGCTGAAACGTGCACGATACGTCAAGGCTACATATGATCATGGCCTTACGTATAAACACAGCGGTATGAGTCTTAATGCCCCTATTCGATGCGGATTACGGCGGCGATCCCCAGGCACGAGACACTCACCGGTGGTTATGGTGTATATTTGGGCTCCAACTTGGTGGTCATGGAGTTCCAAGAAACGAGAAGAAATTGTCTCAGATCAGTACGGAAATTTGAATAGGCAAGCTGGCATTACTGCTAGCTGTGAATTACTCTTGGCTCAGGTCTTTGTTCGTGACCCTACAATTACCTCTTCTTCGTCCTCAACTACGGTGTGATAATATCTCTTCCATTGCGTTAGCATCTAATCTGTTTTCACTCACCCAGCAGGAAACGCATCTAGAAGTCGACTATCATTATGTTCGGGAAAAAGTCGTTCGGTGAGCTTACGGTTAATTATATCTGTTCTCAAGATCAGTTGTGACTTGTTTACAAAAGGGTTGTCTTCCTCACGGTTCAAATTGCTGGTTTCAAGCTTCCGGTAGTGCCTCGCCCTCTCCAGCTTGCGGGGGATGTTAGGCAAAGTCTTACGTCCTAGTTTGAATATTTGTATTTGGATAATTATTTGTTCGTTATCAGCTTCAGTGTCTTTGGATAGGCTTAGAGGACTTTATCCTCGTCCTTATGTTTTCTGTTATGTACATTTGAATTCAAACCTTCCCATGTAAATGAGGTTTTCAAACCCTGATTGTAATCTGCACACTGACTATAAATATATGCAACCTAGTTTGTTTGGGTATGCAAAGTTGATGCAAACACAGCCCTTTGTTTAAACACACGATATCTCTAGTGCTTGAGTTTGTTTAGAACTACTTTGGATTGATAGACATTCGTATTACAACCACTGGTCAATTCTACTAAGATTAATAGATTCAGGATATTTAAGTTGGATCGCAAATGAAAAGAGGAGATGGGTTGAGCTTGATGTGGAGCTTTGGATGATCGAATATTGGTGTTGGGGGTGACGGCTGCTATTCTCTTTGCACTTGGGATTTCCCTGGAGTTAGGGGGAAGCATTTATTTCAACGATCCTAGTGAGTTCACAATAATGTTTTCCCAAATTGGAGTGTTCAACTTAGATTCTGGCAGCCCCATCTCGCGGCTAGCAGATTTTCAAGGTTCGGACTTGGGACAACATTTTTTTGCCCACCCCGCCAACTTGGACTTAGCCGAACATGGTGGCCTAGTGCTGCGGACACAATCAAGACTGTGGAAGATTCTGAATCGACTTCAGTACCCGCGACGAAGAAGAGGAAGATCGTATGAGAACCACTGGGCATTAATCAAGTTATCTCGGTGGTGTTTTCAGATGGAACTTGAACTCTAATCATTCTGTATTAAGTAAGTTCTGGCAATGAACTATTTCTATCACGTATTTTCTTTTTCCATCAAATTCTCTACATGCATGATAATTCTGGTTTTTTCCTTCAAATTCTCTAACGTGCTAATAAAATTACAAACTGATTAGCGCCGAGCACGACACTACTAATCTTATATCTTACAGTCTAGAAGCATACACACAAGGTTTTTAAGCATCAAACAGTAATGTAACCAAATCGTTTAGGTGTAGAAACAAAGCCACAATTTTCTATCAGCTCATTCCTCTGATGATCAGGACGTGCAACGTCCCTACGTACTATGTAAATCAGAAGTATATCATGAGGTTCGGAAACATACACACTCGATTTCATCATTTCCAGCAGTGTCGCCCAAATCCATAGAATTAATCTGAGAACTGAGAAAGTCCCTACTACATGATTGTTTCGTTTGTTATCCCTTTTTCTTGCTTCCCCCGTTGCTGTTCGCATTCCCACTTTCAGTACGTTCAGAATCACGGCACCCATGACTAAAGTTTGCAAAGATTTATTCGATGATTTTCCTCTAACTCTCCCCTTATCGCCATATCCATTTCACCAAAGAGTTCACGCAAGTCTTCAGCTTCACACATGCCCTGCAAAACCTTAATAATTCGACCTTTGCTGCCGAGATGTGATCTTCTCCACTCTTGTTGTGTGAGTCAGAACATTTACCTATTTCAAATCAAATAACCGTTGGAATGGAAACCATCTGTAACTAGATATATAAAATTCGATAGCTTTCAAAGTAAGTGCTGGAGAACAACCGTTTGACCATCGTAAAACAAATTTGAAAGTACAAGTACATATTCAATAAGCACACACTACATATAAGTCAATAATCCAGGTCGAATAAATTTATACCAATCATCAGTTGAACTTTCCAGTAACTAATCCCACCCCCAAGTTTTAATCCAGTTAGCGTGTATAGTGTAGCGTAGTGCTGCATAAGTGTACGTACAGTGTTAAGGAATGATGAGATGAAAAGAAGAAGAAATTTCTGAAACTCATTAGAAATTAGCAGCATTGTCACAAAGCTATGATCTGAGCACACAGACATGGAAAGTTAATAAAAGCTATGATCTGAGCACACGGACATGGAAAGTTAACAAAAGCTATGATCTGAGCACACGGACATGGAAAGTTAACAAAGGCTATGATCTGAGCACACGGACATGGAAAGTTAACAAAAGCTATGATCTGAGCACACGGACATGGAGAAAGTTAACAAAAGCTATGATCTGAGCACACGGACATGGAAAGTTAACTGCGAAAAGTATCTTCAGTTGAACTATATTGTTCCCATGTAGAACAACCGTGCCTATTGAGAGACAATGGCGGAATGTATTTTCTTGACAAGTTTGCACCAAAGCAGTATACAAATACTAAGCAAGAAGTGTCCGACAAATCATAGCAGAAAAGCAATCTCCAGGAAAACATATATAACCGCATCAGACGTATCACAGTGTAGCTGTTGTCACTGAATCGCCTCTACCAAGCTCTTCGGATAATCCATAAGCAAGGTATGGTTTCAACGAATTTTTCAGGAAATTTGGTAGGAAGATTGGGACAGTGTACGTCTGAATATTATTTAGGATCAGTAGGGGAGGGGAGGGGAGGGGAGTGCCGCAATAAAATTCAGCGCAATGTCTTGGCAAGCACTCCTCCATTCAATTTCAACATCTCTGGCCGCGCACTTTTATGTACACGACCATCCGAAGAATTGGTGAATACTGATTTCCAGCTGCTTATAAAAAGTGGAAAGAAAGTGTTCAGTCGTTTATGTTAATTCCTAGTGAGAACTGGAATTAAAGCCAATCCTGTTGAGAATTGTAAAGTTTTGAATTTTATCCGGACACTTTAACCTCCTAATTAGAACTCACCGCTCCTCTTGATCACCTTTTAGATTGAACATGTATGCATTTTTGAGATCTGATTGAACTTTTTTTTTTCCTACAATTTCCTAAATTTTTCACGACAAAAAAGAAAAAGCACCAGATTTCCTAAAATCTAACCATTTTACTCCCCTTTAGAGATAATTATATTTTTTTTTAAATGAAATGATATATTTTTCTTTTTATGAAGAAAAATCATACCATTTAAGATATATACATAATATAATTGACAACAATATAAACGTACCAATCAATTATGTCTACGAAATCAAATGTACCAAAATAAAAAATAAACATACCAATCAATGTGCCAAAAGTGAAAATCAACGTACCAATATTGGAAATAAATGTACCAATATTGGAAATAAACGTACCAATGTTGGTATGTTTGATTAGTATCTTATTTTCTTATAAATTAAATATGAAATATTTTTTTTAGATTGTGGAATTTAAATTTCTTAAGTTGTAGGTGTTCTTATTGCCAAAATTGTATGGATTTATTTTTTTTAAATGTATAGATCATGTTTTTTACAATCCATACATCATAGGAAATCTGTTTCATTCCAATTAATACGTTTGTTGCTCCACAATTTTAGGAAAACGTTTAGTCAAAATTTTAAAAGGCATGAAAGTTTAATCAGACCAATAGTAAGAGCACTTCCACCCGTTGGTGGAGGGCAAGGGCAAGGGCAAGGGTAAGGTTTTTTTTTTTTTTTTTTTTTAAATTTTTTTTTTGGTTGGCCTTAAATATCACACCGACAATTTTGACCGACACTTTCCACCGACACACTCCACCGACACTTTCCACATAAATTTTTTTTTTTTTTTTTGGTTGGCCTTAAATATCCCACCGACAATTTTGACCGACACTTTCCACTTAAATTTTTTTTTTTTTGGTTGGCCTTAAATATCCCACCGACAATTTATTGTCTAATAAATGAAGTTTGGACTTTGTTTAAATTTGATCTTCAAATTATTTATTAAAAATAAACAAAGAAAACCATATTTATAAATAATTTTAAAAAGAAAGCATTACATGATAATAATTAAATAAAAATAACAACACCAATTAATTTAAAAAAAAACAAACAAACATTATTCGTCATCCCTTGGAATCCAATCAGTGGTGCTTGGTCCGTCATCCCCTGGAATGTATGGCACTTGCTCGTCTTGCTCGGGAAAATGTCTTCTCATGACGGCATCGTGTTGTTTTGTCCAAAAACGCTTTGAATTAGGAGTCATTTGCTCCGGGCGTCGGGACATGATTTCCCGATCCAACTCCTCTTGTCTTTCTCGCCTTTTCAATTGGGCTTCTTGCCGCTGGAACTCCCTATCTCTTTCAAGTGCTTCATCTCTGGCCCTGAATAACTCAAGCTGTTGTAGTTCGAGGTCACGATTCTGTTCATGTTGCCGAGCCGTTTCTTCAACTATCTTGCAATATGCATCATTCGAAGAACTACCTCTTGCGGCTCTTTTCTTAGCAGCTTTCCTACCAATAGGCCTCTCGGCTGGCTCGGTAGGTGGTACCGGTTCACTTGGGGTCCCCGATCCTTCCTCCAAGGGCGATTCTTGCGTAGTTGATTCGTGTAAGGGAGTGTAATTGAAGACAACTTCTGGAGCACCATGAACAATTTTGTATTTCGGAGTATGCTTGACAAGGTCCCATAACTCATGCCTTGTGAATGATCTGTTGTTGTTAGCTTGATTGTACCACCTTTGTGCTTGTAGTTGCTGAAAAAATTGTATGTAAAAACATATAATAATTTACATATTGAAATGCTTATTTTTAATTAGCTTAAGGAATTGTTAAACAACAAAATAAATTACAATTACCTCGTTGGCTAGATTATCGCCACTTCGAAATATGGTTTCCGCTTTTATGAGGGCTTCTTTCCAAGATTTCAATTCTTTATGTAAATGTCGGTACCTACTGGACAGAGATTGCTCGGTCCGGCTCGTGCCTTGCATTTTCTCAACGAATAATGCATGAATCTTCTTCCACATTTTGTCGACCCTCATCTCATTTCCGTTGATCGGATCATGAGTGACAATTATCCAAGCCTCCAGTAATGCAAGATCTTCGGCAATCGACCAATTTGCCTTCTCACTCATAATTTTTTTTTTTGATGTAAAAAACTAAGGATTAGGAAGAGAGAAAACCAAAATAATTGATGTAGAAAAAAAAAATTGAGTTGTTGTGTGGAATGAAGAAGAGAATTGGGGGTATTTATAAAAAAAAAAAAAAATTTAAATGTTAGAATAATCCTGGCCGTTGATTTAAAAAAAAAATTTCATCAAACGGTTACCGTTGCGCCACGTGGCCAACGGTAACTTTCTTTTTTTTTTTTTACCGTTGGAAATCCAACGGTCCAGATTAAAGAGCCGTTGGAGATCCAACGGCCATAAGCTTGCCACGTCATCTAGCCGTTGGTGGAGGCTGGCGTCAGCTGCAGCAGGTGAGGCCCACCGACATTTTCTGTCGTCCACTCTCCCCCACTCGCGCATGATTTCCACGCGCCTGACTTAAAAAAAATTAAAATCTGTTGCTGACGTCAGCATCCGAGAGGCAGCTGCCCTTGCAATTTTTGCTCGGGCTTGAGGTAGGGCTAGGTTGGGCCCACCTCTTGCCCTTGCATTTGGGTATGGATGGAGTGTCCATTTGGGGTTGATAGGGCAATTCTCACCCAATTGCCCTTGCAATTGGGTATGGGTGGAAGTGCTCTAAGAGTCTAAAGTGAAGCACCTCGATCAAAATGCCTCTACTTTAACATACGTAAGGCCACCAATAGACTGTTGGACCGGAATTGAGTTGAGAATTGAGGCCTGATTCACATACGGGCCAACTAAAAGCCCAATGGCCCAAACCAAAAAGGCCCAATTAAAATTATCCGAAAACCGAAAAGCAAAACCAATTTTTCAAGTCGATTTTTTTTATAGCGCTTTCTCGAAGCAAGCAGGAGCAGCCCCAAAATCTTCTCCCTCTTCTTCTTCCTCCCTCTTCTGCTTCACTGAAGTGAACTCGCCCAACTCCCCAACTCGCCAACTCGGAGCTCGCCCAGCCCTCCCATGGCTTTTGCTCACTACCCAATATCCATTCCCCTCGAAACCTCAAAGCACCAAAAGACTTCGATTCTGAAACCACCACCACCACCTCCTCCCCCTTCCTCTCTTCGTCTTCCTCTCAAACCTCGCAATCTCTCCGTATTTTCAAGGTCTCGAATTCCAGGGCATAAAGGTAATCACGCTTCTCCGCCGTCGGCGCAGGCCGAGCCGCAGGAGCCTCAGGAGCCTCAGGCGAGTTCAGCTGCGGACGCCTTCACTAACTTCAAGCATCTGCTGCTGCCCATCACCGACGGGAACCCATATCTCTCCGAGGGCACAAGACAGGTAATTTTCGCATTCAATTTTTACCCGGGTAAATTTCGTGGCTGCCACTGTGTGAGGATCCAGGTAAAAAGTTTGATTTTTTATTTTTACAGGCTATAGCTACTGTTGCTGCTTTGGCGAAGAAGTATGGGGCTGACATTACGGTTGTGGGTATGTTTACTGATGAAAGTTTACTGTTGAGAATTGATCTCTCTGTTTTTACAATGTTTTTTACGGTATCGAAACCAAGCATTGTATATAGAGCATTTTTTTTAAGTGTACAGACCCTTTTGGAATTGATTCAATAAATGTAGTGTAGGAATATAGAACTTTGTGTTGTGTTGCAGTGATCGATGAACAGCAGAAGGAGTCGCTGCCGCAACACGAAACCCAACTTTCGACTGTCCGCTGGCATCTGTCCGAAGGTTTGTGATCTTATGTGCAATTGGGAAAGTTTCAAACTTTGAATATGTTTTGATCTTACAGGAGGAAAGGGGATTTGAAATGTCACGGCTGATTGATTAATAGAGAACAAAAAGATAAATACTGAATTGCATGTGTAGATTGAGTTGTGTCAATTGAGTTTTCGTTGGTGTTATTGCAAAAAGATGCATTTTTTTCACAGTAAGTTAATGTTTTGATGCTGCTGACTGAATCAAAACATGCATAGAGCAGAATGCCAATGAAATAGGAGTCGCATTGTCATATTTCATTATAAAAATATGGGAAGTGATGATTTGCTAGTTGATAAATCTGATATCGAATGTGAAGTTTACGCAACAATGACCAAAATTTAGCACCCCACCAAATAAAAAGAAGTAATAGTTAGAAAAAGGAAATTTTAGAATAAAATTTGATGGCTGAAGGGGTTTCAACTTTCAAGTACTAGGAACGGGTTGAAGCATCAAATTTCGGTTCAATTTGGTTATTTTTGTCAAAAACTCTTGAATGTAGACAAGTCGGATCTGGGCATCGTAGATCGCTCCAATATATATTACTGTATTGTAAGAATATCAGTATCGGATGCTGACCAAGTTTACTACTTAAGAGAATAGGGTGTGTGAAATTATGTATAGTTACATCATTATACTTATAAGACAATTTGATTGTTTATGTACATTGGCGCTAACATTATATTCAAATAATTACTGATAGGTGGGTTCCAAGAGTACAAGCTGTTAGAGCGACTTGGGGAAGGGAACAAGCCGACAGCCATCATCGGCGAGGTTGCTGATGACCTGAATTTGGATTTAGTTGTTATAAGCATGGAAGCTATCCACTCCAAGCATATCGATGCAAACCTGCTTGCTGAGTTCATTCCTTGCCCTGTCATCCTTTTGCCGTTATAATTTGCTATTTCAACGGTAAAGTAATCACTTCAAACTCAAGCTCCTCTCTCTTTTACAATGCCAGTTTCTTGTAATCGGATTCTTTGACCTTCGATTTTTGTTTTCCGAGAAAAAATCAATGGAGAATTGAATTTTTTGCATCTAGGTAGCAGGTATCATTGATATTTTTCGCGTTTATATAGAAGGCAGCAGCTAAGGTGGGTATTTATCAATTGGTCATGATTCGAATTATGTTTGAATTGGATTTAAGAGCTTGGAATTACAGGCTCTCTCTTTCTCTCTCATCGCAGGATTGGTGATGTGAGGAGGGAGAAAGAGGGGTACAAAACATGTCGTAGGTAAGTTTTTCTCGAGAAGAAGAGCTAGTTCACAACAGTTAATCGTAATAGTAATATCTGAACAAATAAGAGGAGACTGCAGGACAGCATATCTGTTCAGGTAATGGGTTGCTGCGGAAAGATCCCAAGTCTTTAGTAGCCGATGCCCTCAAAACATACCGGTGATAGGCTGCCGCAACCAGAGCTCCAACAAATGGTCCGACCCAAAATATCCACTGCTTACCGCCATTTAAAATTCATCAAAAACATATAAAGAGTGGTGTTTGACATTCGCCGACACCCGAGTGGGTGGCTCCCAGCTGCTGATGGATGTGTGTGGCCGCCCACTTGCGTGTTCTGCAACAGATAATAATAGATGTGCACTAATACATTTCAGCTGGGTTTAGTATGAGAGCAACTTACATAGAACAGGTTCACTGCCACGTGGCGTTCTGATCCAATAACACATTGTCATGTGGAGAAAAACTTGCACATGACAATGCATTATTAGACAAGGGACGTCAGGTGACGGTGAACCCGTTTTATGTAAATCCTTCTCGTTTAGTCGAGGATAAGGTATTTGTACCTGGTCGGCCCAGACTTTGTCCTTGTAAATTACAGCGGCAGCAAAGCTCCTAGCAGGGTTGATGACGGTGCCGGTAGCGGGGATGGTGGCCAAGTGCACCATAAATACAGCAACCCAATTGGTAAGGGAGCCAACACCTAAAACCAAGCCAACCATCAAGCATATCAACTCAAAAATTTAGTTAGGCCAGAAATTTTAACATATATCTTTTAGCTTTCAGACACTGAAAATTTATAAAATATTCTGTTGGAGTGAAGTGACTAAAAGAGCGGCTCGCAACCCTTTTAACCATAGTACCACACAACTCCACGCTCGCCGAGTTTTTTACTATTGATGCATGTGAGACTCTATTGCGGCACTTAGATGCATTTATGATCGGAAATCACTTATAAACGCAGGGGCAATTCATCATGAGAATATTCATTACCCATGTGCGGATTACTCATTAAACTTTATGGTGAAGCAAATTGAAGTCACTACTCACAGACACGTGGGAATCGCGTGCGCAGCTCTTGGGGTCGGTGGCTGAGAAGACGGTGTAAACCAGCAGAAAAGTACCAACGATTTGAGCTCCCAAAGCAGTGGCTTTTGAGTAATCAGGTGCCACTGAGTTGGCGCCACCGCCATGCGTGTAGTAGTAATGCTTCATCAAAGCTCTCACTAAACCAACGCCGCAAATGCCTCCCAAGCATTGCGCAACCGTGTAAGCCGCCGCCCAAGCCAACGACACTTTCCTCGCTACCAGCAGCCTAAAAGTCACAGCCGGGTTAATGTGCCCACCTGTTCAATATATATTAAAAGTGTTTAACATTAATTTAGAGTAATCTTTCGATATGATCGTCATGTGTGTTACCACTTTATTCATGTAATTTTTCAACATGATATATTAATTATGCCGTTCTCATATTGTAACATGTGGATTAGTAACGCCGCATAGAGGTGTGGCCGTCACACAAAAAAATAAACTCTTAATGTTGTGTCACTCGTTAAGGACGTAAATTCACTTTTTTTTATTATACTGTGAGGGATTTGGGACATGCTACGCAAAAGCACCATATTAAGTATCAAACTCATTATCAATGTGAGTTGAACTTGAGGCCACCAATTTATAAGTAGAGAGAAAGCCCTAGGACGTGAATTCACTTTTTTCATTTTATTTTATACAATCGATATTGATGGAGGGGAGAATCGAACTCGGGACCTCAATTGCAAGAGCGAATGCTCTTAACCAACTAAGCTATAAACTCATCGCTATTGATTTAATCATTTATGTATCATTATACTGCCAACTTGGTAACATAACAAGTCAAATAAAGAGGTATGTTTTTGCAAGCGGCTTATAGTTCAAGAAGTTAAAAGTATTTGTATTTGTATTCGAGATCCTATGTTCAATTTCCCTACTCCCAATTTCACTTGTACATATAAAATAATATAATGTATTCTTTAGTTTATGAGCTAAAATTTTAACATTTCTAATTAAATTCCAGAATAGAGTAATGGTTAATTGGAATGTCAAATGTGATGTTATGCAAGTTCTACACTACTAACTAACAATCACGAGAACATTTCCAAAGTTTTTGTGTGTGTGTGTGTGTGTGTATATATATGTACTGTGATATAATACCAGAGATTCCGGCAGTGCAGTATACAAGGACGAAGATCATGCCGCCGAAGGCCCAAGAAATGCCAAGAAGGCCAACACCGTCGCACTGGGCGGCTTCCTTCTTGTGACCGATGACCGTGGCAACTGTGACATAGAGGAAGAGAAGCGTAGCAACAAACTCTGATATCACAGCTCTGTAGAAGAGAGGAAGAGGAACTAGTGGTGGTTCTGCGTAGTCCTTAGACATTTTTTCTTCTCTTCTCCCTTGCTCTCTATAGTATCTATTTCCTTGGAAAAAAGATGGAGATTTTATAGGGATTATAAGCATAGGTTGAAGTGGATTGATCAGAAAGTACGGTATTGTATACAATGAGACCATGTGACATCTTCATTGGAGAAGGACTTTGATTAATGAGTTTGCTGTCCAATTGAAAGTTATTTTTTTTGCGTAAAGTGTTACTAACTCACGGAGTATAGTATGAATATAAAAATATAATATTAATAATAAGTGGTGG
The DNA here is from genome assembly GCA_018257905.1 of Gillenia trifoliata. NCBI lineage: Eukaryota > Viridiplantae > Streptophyta > Magnoliopsida > Rosales > Rosaceae > Gillenia > Gillenia trifoliata. The sequence goes on along the minus strand of CM031088.1, from coordinate 15,615,519 downwards.
ATTGTCCTGACAATAAAAATTTTATTACGTCATGGGTTAAAATCCTCTCCTCCTTTAATGTAAATTAATATAAAATATTGTTTGCGTTAAAAAAAATGCAACATTGACAAGTAAGAACGCATTGTAATATTAACATGTGAAGATATTACGATCACACCAAACCAATAACAATAATAAGTCTCAAGGAAAAAAAAAACAATAATAAGGTCTTTTAGGTCCAAAAGAAATGAATCCATATAATCATATGAAATATGATGTAGTTTAGGTCGGGGCATTATGATGCATTTAGTATGTCGAGCCTGCCCAAGAGTAATTTTGAGCCCAATCATCAAACCGGTTCAATCACCATCCGAGTCCAATAGGGTTGATCCACAATTTTGAGAGATGACATTTTTGGACAAGACATATTACACGGCTTGAAACCTGTATAGATATAAAACTCGATGTGCACTCAACTTACACAATTAACATTGTTTAATAAATGATAATTTTCTTTCTTTCATGATAAATAGTATAAGTTATCTAATTAACAATTATTTTACAGGTTGATCAACTTATAGGTTGAGATGAACATGATATCAATTGTCACCCATAGGGGCATCAATCTTCTTAAATTAGGAAGATATTAAAGAAAGATATGTTACCAAATTTTGAGATGTGAAACACCCCAAAAAGCAACATCTATATTCCATGATGTATTCGTGCCACATGCCACAATCCTATTGGAGCACAAAGGTTCTTCCACGTGGAACTGTAACTATCAAGAAGGGTGGTTAATAGTTAAAGTAAACCCAGTAAAAACCTAGAGAAGTCAGAGTCGTATTTACATTCTGAATCCCGTGCGGCTCAGGTGTTGATAACCTAACCAAACACACAGCCCCTCCACGCGGGTACGCCACAGGGGTATTTAAGTAATCTCATTCGTAATCTAAAACCTGTGCAACCAAGGAAATCCCAATAGCGCAGCAGCAAAGCGAAGGCACTATAACCGAGAAGAAACAAAACAAACACACCACCCAAAAGAGAGAAAATCTCCAGAGAGCCCCTCTCTCGCTCCTCCTCCCCCTTCTCTCTCCTCCCTCCCTCCGCTCTCTTTCTCTCTCTCCTCTGCGATCCCGATCGCCCCAAATCTTTGGAAACCCTAATTTCTGAACTCGCACATTGTTCCAAACCCTAATCAGTCCTCTCCCTTATCACTCAGAAATTTTTGATCACTCTCTATTTTATTATTCCGATTTTGCCCCTCTTATCTCGTCGTCGATCAAGAAACTCGTCGACGCCGCTCTCCCAAACCCTAGTGTTTTTGTTTGTTTGCTGTTATGGCTGCGATTAACGCCGCGAACAAGAGCAACCCTGAAACGGCGTCGTCCCCGGCCGTGCAATCGCCGCGTCACGCCGGCGAGAGTGTCAGCAGCCCGACCCAGTCGCGGCGTGTGACCAGGGCAGTCTCGTCGCCTTGGACTCAAATCGTCCGCGGCGAATCTGAGCCGATCGCGGCCATTGCTTCGTCACCATCGGCGGCTGTGACTGAGCCAGCTGTCGCCGCCGCGGCGCCTCCTCCCCTTCCTTCTTCTTCTTCGGCTAATCAGACTCCGTCTAACTCGGCTTCTCAGTCGAATTCGTCTTCTCCTCCGCCGGTGGAGGAGTCGGTGGGTGAGGGCTCAGAGAACGGCAATGCGGGTAAGAGGCCAGCTTGGAACAAGCCTTCTAATGGGGCCGTCGAGGTTGGGCCTGTAATGGGAGCAGTGTCTTGGCCTGCCTTGTCCGAGTCGGCTCGGGCTTCGACCAAATCGTCTTCTGAATCTCTCAAAGGTGTATCAGAACCCTCGTTGTTGTCTGTCTCCGTATCGCAGGTTTCTTTCTTCATTCTCTGTGCTATTGTTTGGTTGCTGAGAAAGTTGGGAACTGAATAAAACTATATGCAATACTTGGATTTTTGCTGACATGCTAAATTTTTAGTTGAATTTTACTGTAATCAAGTAATGCGGTATTAGCTCTCTGCATGTAAATGGTGGTTTGTTGATAAATTTTGGGTAAATGCATAATCTTTTTAAATAAAAACAAAACTTTTGGGTAAATGGATAATCAAAAGATTCTTGTGCATTGAGAAAGTGAAGGAAAATAAGTGGAAGGAAATTTGAAGAATTGGTTCTGATTGTTTGAGACATTAAGAAAGAAAATGTATGCGTAGAAAATGATTCATCTTGTTGGAGCATAACAATGGAAGGTGATGATGGCATTCGGTTTTAGTATTCTTTCATGTTCAGTATGTTGGATTTTGTGTGTTGTATGTGCATATGTACATTTATGTTACTTGCTGCGGTTTGGTTTAGGGGACTGGAACCGCAACTACCTCATCGCCGAAACAAGGGAATCCTTCTACTCCACATCATACTGGACCTGCGCGCCAGAGATCAATGAAACGAAATAATTCAAATGCATCCTCTAATGGTGGTGCCCCCCAGCATCAATCATCTGTTGGTCAGGGTGTTGAACTGCCTTCAAATAACCCATCTCCCAAGGAGAATACTCATAAGAATGCATTTGGGTCGCAATCTCACAGCAATAATGATCATCCGCAGCAACGTAACTCCTTCAGGAACCGAAATGGTGGTTCACATCCTCGTGGAGAAGGTTCTCATCAGAACTATAGGCGGGATCAGGATCGTGGAAATCAAGATTGGAACACTCATCGAAATTTTAACAATAGAGACAACCACATGCATTCTCCAAGAGGTGTCCCTAGGATGATGAGGCCTCACCAAACGCCACCACCGCCACCCCCTAATGCTGCCCAATTTATTCACCAACCGCAGATGAGGGCTTTTGGTGGTCCTCTAGGGTTTGGTAAACACTTAAGCGTATTCAAATAGAACTTGTATACGTTTAACATAGGACTTTATTCTAATGTGTTTCTTTTTTCAGATATGCAACCCCATCAACTGGTATATGTTGCACATACACCACATGAGCCACTTGTACCTTTTGTTGCACCACTAAGACATCCCATGATGTTTCCAGATCCTCAGCTGCATACTAAGATCATTAATCAGATAGATTATTATTTCAGGTACTCCTTGTTTGTGTTTGTTTGCATAAGATCATTAATCATCATTTCCCTTTTAATTCCTTTGAAACTTTAACTGCTTTTTCCCCTTCATACTCATTTATTGCAGTAATGACAATTTAATTAAAGATACATACTTGAGGCGGAACATGGATGACCAAGGATGGGTTCGTATTAAATTAATAGCAGGCTTCAAAAAAGTGAGTTTTTTGGGAAATTTTTCTTTGTGGATTTTAGTTACTGTGGTAATGATCTGGTCTTTTGTTGCGTATACATGTGTGTGTGTGTTTGTGTGTATCCATGCATACAGGTTTATTCCATATGTTCAAGATTAACTTGTCTTTTATGTTTTTCACTTGTTGCAATTCTTGGTGATGTGTAGGTTATGTTTGTCATTGGGATCTGTCGATTAAGCACTTTGAATTATAAATTTAAATAATGTAATTGAATAAACAAGTAAATAAATAAAAACAAAGTATAGAAACCCATTAAGGAAAAATACTTTCGGTTTATACCACGGATAATAGCACTTTGTTTGCTATTCTGTGGTGCTGTATGGGATGCTATTCTTTGTTATTTTATGTTATCTTTACATCGACATGGGATAATAGGTACATGTTTTGAAGTACGGAATTATTAAAGTTAACGACTTTGATTTAGATATATGAAACTAAGCTATAGGCAGGTATCAAGCAAATGTCGATCTGCGACGAAAAAAAAAATTTATTAGCAGGCAAAATTCTAAGGACATCCTGCACTGTTTGATGTTTTTTCCTATTCTCTGAGGTGGCGTCAGTCCCGTGCTCAAGGTTTTTTGTCATCTTGTTGCTTGATTTCTGTGTTTTAGGTTCTCTAAACATTCTGTTTGCTGTGAATGCTCTTTTTATAAGTCGTTTGAGTTTAATAGGAACCAAATGTACTACTTTAGGCAATTTATGCCTAATGTATCATTTGTATCCTTTGCTTAAGAATTGAAAATATTTTTCATCTAACTCAACAAACCTTTTTGCCTGCTGACCCACATGAACTTGCTATGTGAACCCATTTACATTCTTCGGCTTAGCACGAGTCTTGTTTTCTGCGAAATTACATGATAGTCCTTTTGTGACCAACAAAACCGTAGTTATCTGGGGCTTTGTCAGATGCATGTAATCAGTGTTGAATATTCATTGGCATCTTATTTGTTGACATTGTGTACTAGGTTCCAATCAATTTTGTACAATGTGCTTTATTCTTCATTGACTTACTAATCATGTTTCATTATCTAGAATGCTCATTGTGGTATTCTTGTTTCGAGATTGCATATTATGTGTCTTGAGCACAGACTGTACTATAGCTGTCTCATAATGGGAAAAAAAGAATAATGTTGGAGAAGTATCTCTTGTCATGTTCACTCCAGTCTTGCAATGGCACTATTGGAAATACTTAATTATCAAATTATGGATGGCTAATAAGATAGTCAAGAGGGTCAACGTTTGCATAATACTTGTCTGTACTTTACTATTATCTATTGAGAAATATAAAATTTATTCACACGTCTTACTTCGTAGTCCGTATATATATCAAAATTAACTTGGATAGAAATCTCAAGTTTTCAATGTTATGTCTCGTAAAGTTGTCTTTCCTTTTGGTCTGTCAACTAGAAATTAGTCTCCTTGGTAGCTATCTCACTACAAACTTAGGTAGTATAAACGGATGAAAGAATGAATCAAAGTTGACAATTTGGAACCTCAGTAACAAGTATATACTTCTCGGTGGTTTACTTTAGGCTGTAATTCTCTATACGTTAGCCGTATATCTAGTCGTTTGTCTCTAAACAATGTGGTAGTCTATCTTTTATTTTACTGAAATGATAACAGTATTCTGCTGCTTGTACACTGTTGTCCATGTCTTTGTGCATAAACTTTAACAACGGTGTGTGTTGCTGACTTTCAATACATCTGATTAAAATATTTAGGATCAAGTCTTTTACTTTCTGTACCAGTTTTATTTTGTTATCAGCTGCACTGCTGAGTAAAGTATTTAGAGTGAGTTAGCTGCTCGGGCGTTAATTGTTTATTGTCTCACTAGAGTTCAAAAATCTATATTTTGGAATTATAATCAAATGGCTTCAAGATGAATACATGTGCGCATCCAATCATGCACTTAATTAGATATTCATTTAATATAAAACCTTTATTTTGCTCACTAGATAAATTAATGGAATTGCATCTTTAATTCTTTTTGGGGAAAAAAAAATGACATTGATTAAATTCTTCTTGTCTCACTAGATGACTCAATGATTCATCTCAAGTTCTGTAAGAAGTGAAGGACATTTACCATCTCTGCAATAAACTATAATTCTTATTTTTTGTCAAGTTGCAAAAGGGAAAAAAAGGTGGTATTTGTGTGGATAATAACTGGCGTGTGGCTTGCTTTAAGCATTTTAGAGCTTCTCCATTTGTGTCAAGTTAAGCAGCCATCGCAAGGTGGTCAGCAATCCATATACCACCTGACTTTTGCAGAAGAACCATTTTGTGGTATATCATAGGGAGATACCTTAGGACAAAATGTAGTTTTATGTATGTGATTAAGCAGGAATCTATCGAAGGTTAAAAATTTTGCTATACTATTTTGCCTCCTCAGTGGGGTTCTATAATATCCCTATGTCCAAGTCCCTCTGTTTTGACCGACAACTTTCAGCTTGTACTGGATGCTATGAGAACCTCCATGTTTTAATTTCTTATTTCCTTTTCAGGTTATGAGTTTGACAGACAACCTTCAGCTTATACTGGATGCTATGAGAATGTCAACTGTTGTGGAAGTACAGGTAATTCCATAATTTAAGGTTTGATGCAATCATGTAATATAAAAAAATGTCGTTGCATTGCCAACTTTTCATTTCCAGCACTCTCTGTCTCACCTAGCCCGAATATACAGTTAAAAGTGTTACTTGTTTTGTGTTATATAACATTCTGATAAGATGCCAAATCTTATGCTGTGTCTTGTGACTGTTTAGGGTGATAAAATAAGAAGGCGTAATGATTGGATGAGATGGGTGATGCCAGCCGGTCAGCCTCCAAATGCCTCAGGCTCTCAAACCGTTGGAAAGTCCAGTCCGGATATGTTGTCAGCTCATATCCAAAGTATTGCACTGGACGAGAAGACCAGTAACAACAACAATGTTGAGAACAATAATGAGCCGCAGCCGTCAAGTGGTGATGGAACAGGTCAATTTGGTGTTCAAGCAGGTGCTGATCGCTCTATTTCAGCAAGAAATTAGAGTTTGAGGGATGGATGTGCACAGACGATGCACACTGGTGGAGAGAAATGAGCTTGTGGGAAGAGAGGTTTAAAAGACACGATGGTGAATATCTAGTTTTCATCTTTTTCTTTTTTGAAAATAGTACTGCTGCCTTGGCATGATGAAACGTACGCGCTTTCTCGCTGGGCAAATAGAAAGAAACTAAAAATGGGGAAAAAGAGAACCATCTAGGAACAGAAGCAAAAGTTTGGTTTTGTTTTTTAACTCCTGTTAAATTTTATGGTGGCATGGTTGGTGCTTTTTGTGGGGAAATTTTTGCTGTCTTTTCCCCATACTGCCCCCTCAGCTGGTTTTTACAATCTTTGGGGTCAGACAAGCTCTATTTTACGGAGGAGAATATGTGATTTTGAGCGTGACGGATGGACGGACGGACGGACGGTGTTCAGGGTTTGCCTCTGCGTACTGAGGGGAGAGAGGGTGGCCTTTGCCGGATTCTGCCGGGTGGTGTTACCGCAAAATTATCAATGGGAAGAGGATCTATCTTTTCGTATTTTCTCACATATAATTATTATATATTTAGAATTAAATTGACATATAATGTATACCTTTCTATCAATCTTCACCATTTGAGGATTTAGTGCATAAATGGTTCCTGGTGGAACTGGAACAAACTGATGAATGTTGTCCAGGTCGGAACTGGATCGGGGTTGGTAGTTAATGTTTATTGCCCTTTTTGGTGCTTGTGGATCTTTTGACCTGCTTAGGATCATTGGATTGAGTTTTACATTTTAATTAAATGTACCAGATGGTATTATTTATTTAATTCCTTTTCATATTGCAGTTGCTTCACCCTCATGATTTGATTTGTATCCACAAAAAAACTTCTTTTTTTTTTTTCAAAAGTTCTTTTTAGGCTTGGTATCAATTTTTAAATTTTTATTGCTGAAATGATCAATTTTCGGTATATGCTCTCAATATTATCAATATTTTGTTGATATTTGATTTGATCATGTCAACAATTAGAATTTAATTTTTGATCATTTTAGTTAATTTTTCAAAAAAATTTAGAGGGCCTCAGGCGAGTTTATCTTAGTTGATACATCCTTTAATTATTTTTGTTAAAAAAAAAACACATCGATATTTTATCAATAACAATTTGACAGATGTGTCAGTTGAACACTCTTTTGCTTTTCCTAAATCCATACAATTATTTTGGGTCTAGTTTCTATGGTCTGGATCATTAAATAGTTCGAAAAAATAGAAGGCCGAGATTCAATGGTCGGACACTCTTTAAATCTCGAACCTTTAATTTTTCAGACCATTAAATAGTCCGGAGCATTAAAGATTTTTCCAACTATTTTTGCATAATCTTTTATTTATTTTAACTCAGATGAATTTTCTGCACATGCATGATGCATGTCCTTTTTCTTTGACAAAGAAAGTTTTGGAGTTAACCCTTTTTATATTATTGTCACCATATTATTGTACAACAAAGTGAAAAAAAGGTTTGTCATGTCAAAAAAGTTGGCTGCTTTTCATGGTATTTTCTTTGGATAGAAGCACCAATATTTTTCGACTTAGACATCACCGATCTGGATTAAGCCAAGTTGGCTAGAATAATGTATTTCTCGTTCTGCATTCAAGTTCGAATTCAACTCTCCGTACTTTATATGAATTCAATATAAATAATCATATCGTTTACCAAAATAAAATTAAATAAATAAAACAAATTTTGACACCCCAGAAGTCACCATTCACCAATTAATCCCCTTTCTGAATTGAGAAATCCGGGTTGGGTATCAATTTTCAGACCGGACTTTGGGTTACACAGAAATTAGGCTCAATGGTCTCAAACCTTGGGCTGGAGGTGGTCTAATGGAGTTCAAATAGTTGCTTTCATGGATGGAAAAGACTGGATGAAGGAAGAGGCTCTTAATTTTATTGTTAACATAAGAGCATAATCATGCGTGTAGTTCTTTTCGACAGATTGTCTTCGATGAACTACAATTGTAATTGAAATTTTCTTGTGAGAAATAAATAATGTGAGGTTCTTATTTTTGTTGTTGGTAAAGATACGTAATAAAGTATCGTAAGATCAATATTAGATAGTCAAATAGATCTTTTCGCAATCCAAACGTGAATATCAATAATAAAAACTGCAATCTCAATCAAGAGGTGCCTAATTATAATCATGAGGGAACAAAGTAAGAAAAGGCAAAGCAAATACGGATTGAAGCATCCCTCAACAAAGCTGAGTACATTAGTTTAGAGTATCTCCAAGAAACTAGCTAAACCATTGCTTAGCTATCTTTACCCAAATTGCTTGAAATTGTTGCTCCAAGAGACTAGCCCTAAAGCTTAGCTAAACTAATATTGTGGCTAGCTAAATGTACCAAGAGGAGAGATAATTAACTAAATTCAACATTTAAAGATATTAAAACTCTCTCATTCTTCATTCCATGTTGAAAAACAGTATCATATTAGAATTAGTTAAAATAGTTAGTAAATTAACTAAAAAATTAAACTGACTAGCTAAAACAATTTTGGGAGTCTATCACTAAATTAACAAGATATGCCATGAGATAAGAATTGAGGTCTTGCAAATAGGAATCCACTTACGAACGTCATAATGCAAAAGCACATTGTTAATAAGAAGTGCAGCCTAATACCATCGCATATATTTGGTGCAAGGTCTAATAAACTACACAAGTGAAAAAAATGAAGACGTTGTTAGTCAAACCTTTATATTCAATAAGAAAATTTAAAGTTAGGTCGTATAATCACGTGACATATCTAATTATTTAATATTTATAACTATAATGATACTTTGATTATATAGCTATTGACATGCTTGTTAGTGGAAATCTACGGAAAAAGCAACATACTACTAGGTTAATAAGAGTTCAGTTCGCTGTGATACTAACTTAAAAGAAAAGTTTTTTTTTTTTTTTGGAGGAACTAACTTAAAGAAAAGATTATTAGTCCTAGTCAATATTTGGTACATGAGTGCTACACAGTTTTCATGACATTTTTGGGCCATACTCGAAACTATCTTCTGCTTTGCCATAATTAGGTATCAGCATCACATCTCCAGAACATTTGATTCAAAGTGGAAGCAAAACATGGAAAGAGAAAAACCAGTTGTGTGCCCGCCCACGTTTTTGTGGTAGCACCAACCATGCATTTTTGCACAAAATGGCTGCAAAGTTTCCAGTTCCTCCCCAAAAACCCTAAACACAAAAAGAAGGGCAACAGATTTCATGAATTTGGTTTAATAGAATTACGATTTGAAGTTGCCAAAAAAACACATGAAAAAAAGAAAGAAAAACTGAGTTTTAAGTATATTTTCGTATTTTACCATTTCACTGATATTTTGCCTTGTAATTTGTGCCAGTTCAGTTCAACAGTAGCATCCGAAAAATACAGAGGTTAAAAGATTGTTCATCTTCTACTGCTACTGCCTATGAGTTGTATGTGGTAATAGTGTAGGCTGAGATGCAGACAAATCAGTCACATTGATACTAAAAGGGAATCAGAATATATGTATATCAGAACTTGCTTGAATATATTTATTCATGTATTACTTCTGGGTTTTTTTTTTTTCCGAAAACAACTCAATTATGGAGTGCCAATTAGTCTCATCAAATCAAAACCCTAGCAATGAGGTGTCCTTTTTAGATTGGCCGTTTAACAGAGAAAGTTCGTCGTTTTCCTTTTTACATGTAACACCCACCTTTTCTCAATCATAGTTAGGGTTTGCATATGCAGGAAATGGTAATGGCACGTGCATATTTCTAGTTAGCTAGGGAAAAAAAAGACCGTTGAAACATGCAGATGTTTAACGTTATACAATTACAAAACAAAAGAAGAAAAAAGTTAGACACATAAATAGGATAGGATGAATGAGAGAACAATGCACGAACAAATTTTGAGTATTATCAGTTATCAAGAGAACAATGTAGGAATAAATCTTAAGTATGATAAGTTGTTTCAAACTCTGAGTTTGTTTTTTACATTATGTCACTAGTCATCACGTGGAGATATCATGGGAGTTTCGACGTGTGAACTACATAACTTGTCTAACCACACACACAACGAGAAGGACCTCTTGCATTGTGGGGGATACCAACATAGCGGCGTGTGGGATCCTAATACATGAATTTCCCGCTCTTTGTGCGTGTGCGGGATCGGAGACGTGATCGACCTGCTAGACTAAAGAATTTCTATTAGGCGACGAGGAATACTTGTATACAACTTTTTTCCTTTTTGTTTTAGTTTTGGCTAGGTTGAGGAGAAGGGGAAGGAGAGAAACTCTCTTGAAAGCACAATATTATTCCAATAGCACCACCGACAATATAAATAATTATCGTATATTCAAATAGTATACTATGTATACGTTAGATTGTTATTACGTAGTATTATCGGTTACAAGAGACAATCTCTGAAACCGAAAAGGCCAAGGTCTATACATCTGTCTAGATAACAAGTTTCATAACATGATTATCTTGTAATCGTGACATTTTGAGTCAATAATATATATTTAAATCTCTATAAATTAATAGCCTTGGGACCAAGAAAAATATATTAATTTAGCGAATACTAATTTATAGATTAATTAATAACTTATTAATTTATCTAGGTATTCCTCATTTTCTTAAATATTATACATTGTATTATTGTATTTAGTTTTTTGTTTTACGAACTACCAATTCTATGTATTTGTTAGAGCCGAAAGTAATTTTCACACACCTTTTTAACTTCCCACACACCTCTTTATATTGATAGTCATTGGATTGAATAAATCAAAACAGAATTAACGGCCAGGGTTAAAAATGGGTGTGTAAAAGGCTAAAAATGGTGTTTGAAAATTACTGCCCTTTGTTTAACCAAGTAAAATTCATGAATCTACTTATTTTTCTAAAAAATAGATTGTCCATTATTCAATGTACTACATTATTCCATTTTATAAACATCTAACCAAGCAAAAACTCTATTTAAATAAACAAAAGTTATAGTAACACAACACATCATACATATAACAATGGGAGAAGAACTTACATGGAACGGGTTTACCGTCATGTGACGTCTCTTGTCCAATAGCTATGCAAGTTACTCTCTAACAATGGGACTTATATGAATTTTTTATAATGTATTAGAAAATTATTAATTTATATATTATGTGGGACCTACATGAATTTTTTATAATGTATTATCTTACAAATTTGGCAAATTATTAATTTAGCACGTTATCCTCAAGTCGGGATCGCCCAAAAATATTATTTAACATAGGTTATTAATTTATCGAGTATTAAATTATCGAGGTTCTAATTAGGGGTGAGCGCAGATCGGTTTGATTCGGTTTGGCACCAAAAATATAACTAAACCAACTAGCATTCAACGGTTTGGTTTGGTTTGTTTTGACTAATAAAACTATTGAAATCGAACCGAACCAAACCAAACTATTATTAATTAGTTTAGTTCGGTTTGGTTCGGACGGTTTAAGCCTATTCTCTGCACATCAATAAAAAATGTCCAACATTTCAAGACTTTTAATTTTTTAAACATCTATATACATCTCACACATTCTAATCAAAAGATTAAGTTTTTAGAACATAAAAATTTCATCAAGTCGACTAGGACTAATTTTCATTTATATAAAATTTCATGTTAGCAAACAATTTATTAACTACAATCTCACATAAACTTAAAATACAAATAGATCCTTTAATTATTAATAGTTAATAGTCATTACAACTTATAAATATGTTAACACTTATTGTATATGTATAATTAGACATCTAAATAACCTATTCAGTTTGGTTTTGATCAATTTCAAAAATATCAGAATTGAACCAATTGTTTGACTTTTCTCTTGATCAAAACAAAACCAAATCAAATCGACCAATTAGAACGGTTTGGTTGATTTGATACCCACCCCTAACTGTAATGCTATAAAAAAAATTACACAATAGCTATGTAATATTTTGTGAGGTCTTACTCGGCGGTCTGAGGGAGTTTTGGAAGAGGGTGGTGATATGGAAAAAGTGAGTGATTAAACAGAAAAGAAGAGTGGTAGGTCCTGCAGAGAGGAGAAGGGTTTGATTTACAGCAAGGTCAGTGTGACCATAAATAAAAGAGATGTGCAATAGTTTGGGGCAGAGCAAACACTGTGGTGACAGATGTCTACAGCTCCAAGACTAGACTCTGCAAAAATTCAGATCAATCCCTCAATCTTTCATCTCTGACCAACTTAGGCATGCCGCGTGCTTTCCCTTCACGATCACAGAAAGGATAATGGTTAATAGTTTACTGTTTTTATTTGGTTGGTTGAGATTGTTATTTTCAAAATCCAATAATTAACTGGTGAACAGTGAAGGTCCAATCCTCGGGCAGGTTGTCTAATTCACAGTACATTTTTATTTTTGTCAATTTCAAAGAACACTACAAATCAAAATAAATCACATCCCATCAAAAAAATTGAAGATTTAAATCTTGCATTGCTTTTCTTCCTGGCATTCACGGGTGATCTACATTATGATTTGGTAATTTACTAACATGTCAACATAGTGTAGCATATTTTAAATATTTAAGAGTATTTCTAATAACATTAGTCATATTTTTGTTAATTCAAATGGTGTTTGATGCCAACTGAGATTGGTTCAGTTGATAAGTATCGTTCTCTTCGCTAAATTAAGACTTAGATTCAAGTTCCGCTACTAGCAATCTCTCTTGGTGGGCAATCTGTAAAAATAAAAAAAGGGGTTAAGACCCCTTTGTAAGCCTTCAAACAGGCTAATGATATGCCCTGACTCTGAAACAGGATAACCTCCTATCTCCTAAACTTTTTTTAACAAAAAAAACTGATGTTTGATTTCAAAAATTGTTTTCTAAAATCAATTTAATTCAGTATTTTTAACAAAACTAGCTATTTTAACTACTTTTAGATATTTTTGTTGTAGATAAAATATAACATGTGTTAAATGTGATTGTGTAAATCCTAGGTAGATATGGATTAGGATATTCCATTATGTATGGGATTAGTTTCCTAATGTACTTGTACTTCTATTACTATAAATAAAGGCATCTGGTATGTGGAATAGATGAATTACATATTCCACATACACTACAGTTTCACCAAATTCTCTCTATTCTTCTCTTGCCGCACCCTTCACTAAAAACTGTCCACAACAATTTTATTATTAATTTGCAATATAGTTGGTAGGGGAGCAGAAATTCTAACGTTCCGGAAATTGGACCACCTCACCCATACGGAACAAGACATAAAAACCTCTATCCTACCCCATTCTTCTTACTTTGTAAGAAGAGCAACTTACATAGAACAAAATCTACGCCGTGTGACGTCCCGTTTCAATAAAATATTGTCATGTAGAGAAAATTTTGTACATAGCAATGCATTATTGGATAAGAGAGACCACGTGACGATGAATCCGTTTCGTGTAAGTCTTTCTTCTTTGTAAGGCTAACTATGGTCCAATTAGTGTTCCACCCTCCTCTCACAAAACTTTCCCTCCAGATGCCACTCCCAAGAACTTCTCGTAAGGGAGGGTGGCATAAAAGGAGAGGGTGAAAAGAACGAGTTTTAATATTTTTTTAATTTTTAACATTTTGTTAAATTATATTTCTTTTGGACTAAATTTATCTAGTATCGATTTACAATGTTATTTTATATAAAATAAAATAAATTTTGAAATGTCAAATGAATTTATACACATTTTTTTATTTGTCATTGAACTAAAATTTTAAGCGATTTGTTATATGAATTTTCTAAAATTATTAATTTGTCATCTCACTCTTAACTCCATTAAGTTTTCAATCTAAAATAAGTCATGTGCCTTGCACATGACTTATTTTTAAGGTTATTTCGGACATTTCAATTCTCCACTAGATCCTTTTCAAGATTATTTTGGACATTTTAAGGTTATTTCAGACATTTCAATTTCCTTTTTTTTAATAAACATGATTGATCATGTTAAATTCTCGAAGCTAGTAATTAGTTAAACTTAAACTTCATATTAGTGAGCCTAATGTACTTTTTTAGTAGTTCACCATAAGTTTTTCAAACGAACGTGACATGTTTTTTTACTAGCCAAAATTTATGGAAACTTGTGAATATGAGGTCAAAAGTTCAAAACCAATTTATTTTCCTCCCCCTAGTGTACATATACATTTGTATAAAAATAATAAATAAATAAACTTGTGAAAAAGGAGGTCAAAAGTAAAAAATAACCTTATTTTAGATGAAAAACTAAACAGAGCTAGGTAAAATGACAAATTAATGATTTCAGAAAATTTATATGACAAATATCTTAAAATTTTAGTTCGTATGAAAAAAATAAAAAAATATGTATAAGTTCTTATGACATTTCAAAAAAAAATTTTAAAAAAAAGAATGATATTTACACATTTTTCAACTTTTGTACACTTATTTTTTTTCAACCATTGAATTAGACAAATCAAAGACAATAATCAAGAATGATGTGCAAAAGGTGAAAAAGGTTGTGCTAAAAACACTCCCCCTATTTTATTATTATAGCAAATTTTTGTGGTTTTTGTGACTTCGTTATTTATTTTAGCAAATTTAAAAGAATGAGGAACTTATAGCTTAAGTAGTTATGAGTCAGCACCTTTAATTCTTAGTTTAAAATTCATCGTCATAAATTTTACAGATATAATGATTACGTAATGAGTATCGAAACATATTCCTTTCTCAAAGAATACACACATTATCTTACCAACTATTAAGTTGTAGGTAATTAATTAATCAAATCGATTCTTGCCTTTTGACCAAAAGAAATTCATGTTTTGTCTAGCAACATAACTATATATGGTACGAGAACATTACCGTTCAACACACGGCATGCAATTTACATACAAACTAGAAGTACTCCAACTAATCATCATGGATCGCTTAATTTTGTGCATTTAATTTGGAAAACTTCTTCTTTCCTGATTTGAGCAACTTTGCCACACAAAAAGGAAAATGTAACACCATGACTTGGATATCGACTTGGACAGGCACACACAGACAAATAGAACTAGTTACTGGCCAAAATAATGATTGCAAAGAGAGAGCTGTAGTTTTCTTCCTTCTCCAAAGTGAGTAGGTCCGGGAGTAGGTGTTGAGATTATAAATTTCACATCAGATAAAAAAAGAAGAGATATTGCATGGGCTTA
Organism: Gillenia trifoliata; assembly: GCA_018257905.1. Taxonomy (NCBI): domain Eukaryota; kingdom Viridiplantae; phylum Streptophyta; class Magnoliopsida; order Rosales; family Rosaceae; genus Gillenia; species Gillenia trifoliata. The sequence continues at coordinate 15,600,013 of CM031088.1, read as the reverse complement.
TAAGTAATTGGACTACGCCCCATATTGTCAATTGATTTTATGATGGAATCTCAACTTTTTTTATGGTATCAGAGCATGTTGTCCCTCGTGTGAAGCCCAACGGCCACACATGCTCCATGTAACTCAATTTGTGTTGTCCACGTGCTAGACTTGAAAATTCGTCACACTTGAGGAGGCGTGTTGAGTCTATAAATCCCACATCGGAGAAAGAAGAGACATTACATGTGCTTATAAGTAATTGGGCTACTTTCCATATCGTCAATTGGTTTTATTGTGGAACGTCAACTTCTTCATTAGGGGTGCAACTTAGACAGGAATATCTGATTCTGACTGATTTTCGAGCCGAAATATTTTAAAATATTTTGTCCAATTCAAATCGGAAACCAAAATTCCGAAATCCAAAAAAAAATTGGATAGAAATTGGAATGTAATTAATATTCTGAATCCAATATGAAAATTTGAAACTTGCATAACTCTATTACATTCACTTAATTATGTACTTATTCACTTTGAATTTGTAATACAATGTACTCAAATATGTAACTATTTTTTCAATTACAACTCCCTTGAATATATTACATAGAAAAAATGAGAATTTGAGAACTATAAAATTTATATTATGTAGAGAGAGCAATGGAGATGACATATTTTTTATCTTGGTATAAATAAAGTCATACAAACTCCCATAATTTTGAAATTCTGAAAAAATCCAATTCTAAAAATACCAAATTTATCATGAGTTTATAAATTTCAAAATTCTGATTTCGAAACTGAAAACATATATTTTTTATTTGATCCGGTTGAAAATCAGGCGTATCCGAGAGAGAGACAAGCCACAGCTGCAAATGCAGGAAATTATCCCATGAATAATACAGGTGTCCAAATCTGGTAAGTGGAACCCTTTTGTAAATAAAATGATCACAAGTGAGGAGAAGCAATGTCAAGTATGAAATGCGTGTGAGTGTGTGAGTGTGTGAGTGTGTGAGTGTGTGAGAGAGAGAGAGGCAGAGAGGGGGAGGGAGGGAGAGAAAGATGCGGACATACTCCTTGGAATGGCATGGTGGCACTGGCTGTAATGCAGATAAAAACTCAAACTTTATATTATTGATATATATATATATATATATATTTGTCTAAAAAAAAAGATTATTGTGTTGTAGTTAGAATTATAGCATATGTGTGATTGTATAAATCCTAGTAGATTGAGTTTAGGAGGATTCTTTGGATATTGGCCCTTACAACTCATATTTCTTAGCCAAAAACCCATCTATGTTTAATCATCCAACAAAAACCTAAAAATCAAATAAACTGTCATGTAGAAATATAAATAACCTACTGTTACAAATTATTTACACCTTATGCCACTTACATTTTATACCACACTTGAATTTTGGCTAGATCAAAGGCAATAAAATCTAATAAAGTTTGCTGACGTTATTTTTAATACAGTTTTTTTTTTCCCAACAATATATAATGCACATTTCCATATATCTTTAGTTCATAACCATATAATTTTTTTAGGATAAATTATCTTACTTATATATAATATTAAAACGTGCCATATTGTCATATTGTAGGTACTACATATAATATTCTCATATTTATATATATATATATATTAATATATATTTTAATTTACCTATAATATATACAAATAATATTCTCATAATTTATTGGTAATTTACCTATACAAATAATGACACACCTCGACCCGAATATTCCGGTGTCCACCTGGATATTCTGGTATCCATCCTACGGGATGGGAATATTATTTCCTTTACTGCATTCCTAGCTCTGATAAATTTGTATTAATGGGTTAAACCCCACACTACGCATTTTCCGCTCTAAATTCTTTTATCTATCTCAAAAACCTTGTTTTAATTCCTTCTTATTTCTCTTTTCACACGTCATGACTTCGTCACTCCTCCGGAGTGAAGGTCAGCACGCCTCGATACCCGGTGTCCACCTGGATATTCGGGTCGGGGTGTGTCAAATAAAATTGCCATATTGTGGGTAATACATATAATATTCTTATATATGTTTTTTTTTTCTAATTTACCTATAATTTAATTTACCAACTAATACATAAACATATTTAAATTATTTTTGTACTAAAACATAAAATAATAGGTAAACTAAAACATAAACTAATTTACCTATTAAAACATAAATAGTAGGTAAATTATTTTCGTAACATTAAACAATAGATACATTCACTAAAATAATAGGTATAGTTAAATGTATTGTTGTTTGACTAAAAAAAAAGTTAAATGTATTGTTGAATTTTAAAGAAATACAAATTAATTCTTGCATCAATTTGAACCAGAATTCATGGAAAGCTACAAGACCTTCCCTAATTGAATGCACGTAATAAATTACTACCAATTATAACATTGATGTGTTTTTTTTTTTTTTTTTGCAAAATCATTAATCTCCCTTCAAATCCGCATATATAATTATATATATGAAAAATGTAAATAGGGGTATTTTAGACCTCTGGGAAATGAATAATGTGTGAAGTTAAACATAATTAAGGAATTTACTTATGTGGAGCCTAATCACTGGGTTTTATTCAAGTAAAAAAATTATGTAGGGTTTTATGTAGAGGAAATTAAGTTTTAGGGGCTAACACATAAAATTTTCCTATAGGTCATTTTCCCTTTCTCCTCCGCAACACTCCCTCTCTCTCCTTTAGTTAAATTTAGGCTCACAACACGTTATCAGACACGCTCTAGATGCTGAACTAAGGAACTGAAGGTTATTCTGCTACAAACACGTTCACAATTTTCATCTTTGCAATCCAAGTAACTTATAAAACATAGATTTAAGTTTTGATATTTTCTCAGCCTTGATTGCATGAAACATTCACCATGAAGCATGAACCCTAATTTATGTTTACGATCTTTATATTCTACTCAAATTATTGTTTGCAATTATATTATTATACTGATGTTATAATTGTTGTGAATTGAATATGTGTGAATAAAAAAGAAAAAGGAAGAAAAAAAGAGATTTTTTTTCAAACCTTAGCAACACCTGAGCCACGACCTAGAGCTTTTGAGTCGAGCCAAGAAGCCAAGCCGCTGTAGTCCAAACCCTAAGGCCTAGAACGATGTTGTTTTGCGTCATTTTCTCCATGGATCTGGGACATTTTTTGGGCTCACCTGCAATCAAGCTCCGACCTCTCTTAACTGGATTCTGGTGAACCCAGACCCTATCCGACGACTGGAAGTTGTCCCCGATGTGAAATCTCATTGCCCTCAACAACCCACGACCGAGATTCCATTTAATCTCATTGAATTTTTTGAGATTCCATTTAATTCCATTTATGTGTCAATAACACCCCTACTACATACCTAAATGGGTTCTCATAGAAGAACGAAAATATATGTTAATTATGATTTGACATCAATCATTCGCTACTTAGAGCCCTTAACATGCGATCTCTTTACCGCTTGTTTCGCGGATTGTCACTTTGATGAGACAGTCTTCCGGCCGTTTGAAGGGATAAGAATGTCAACGTTCTTAAAGAACAGCGCAAATTGTCAAGGATGAAAACCACTATATCTAATTTAGATCCCCGCATTGCACAGTCTGAAACTGAAGTGGACATATTCTAAATCTTCAGAGCGTTACTCAAAGCATGTCGGACGCTTTTACTAATCTAGCAAAAGTGACGAGATCACATATATTAGTTGCAAACATTCCTGCAAGGATATATGTACCTCACTTATGTTGAAACATCGCTTCTGAAGAACAAGCCGCCCCCAAAGGACAGTTAGTCGCACCGATTAGACGGCCCGGTACATTAGCTGCTAGTCAGTCATCTGCTCCCACCTAAAAGCTTGGCATACCCGTTAGTTCAACTAGCTTGAATCTTATTATCGCTAACTCATCCATTCCAACATATAAGGTTATTCTAAATTATGAAAACGTCCTTGAATAGGCGAATCTGCCTCCCGAGAATCGTGAGATTTCGCTCCATTATGCTAGCTTGGATGTACTTTAGAATCAGAATGATATGCTAGTTGACGATGCATTCACACAATGCAGTAGCTACTAATATCGTGTTGAGCGATAACATTGAATCTCGTTCCATTGATGAATGTCGACGTAAAACTAATTGGTCAAACTAGTTCCCTTGTGAAACGCAAAGTGTTTAGGCATGTAGTTCTTATACCTCTAAATGTGAAGACAGTTGGCTACAAGTGAGTTTTTGTAAGGAAGCGTAATGAGAAGAATGAAATAGTTTTCAGGCACGCCTCATGGCGCAAGTCTTCTCTAAACGCCCTGGGATTGACTACGAGCAGACTTATTCCCCCATAATGAACGTCATAATGTTCTGTTACCTTATCAGTTTAGTAGTTTCCGAAAAATTGAACGTGTAACTTATGGACGTGGTAACCACAAATCTTTATGAGGATTTTGATATGAAAATCTACATGAAAGTTCCCAAAAGACTTACATTGACTGGATCAAATAGTTATAGACTATGGAACACCCTCTCGATTATATTGAAACGATCACTTTACGGATTGAAACAGTCCGTACGGATGTGGTATAACCATCTGAGTGAGTATTTGATTGGTCAAGGATATGTGAATAATGAAATATGCCCTTGCATGTTTATCAAGAAGTCACATTTTTTATTTGCAATAGTTGCAGTTTATGTTAATGACATGAATCTCATTGGGACTCCCAAAGAGTTTGAGAAAACTGTCTCGCATCTGATGTCAAAATTTGAGATGAAAGATCTTGGGAAAACTCGATAATGTCTCGGCCTAGAGATTGAACATTGTTCTTACGACATTCTGGTACACCAGTCGAACTACACCCATAAGGTGTTGCATCGTTTTAACGAAGATAGAGCGAAGCCTTCGAGTACACCTACGATCGTCAGAACACTAGATGCAAAACAAGACCCTTTTCATCCTAAAGACGATCAGGAAAAGATTTTGGAGCTTGAAGTTCCATATCTGAGTGCAATTTGCGCTTTATTGTACTTAGCTCAGTGACCTAGACCAAACATCTCTTTTGTCGTTATCTTTTGACAAGATATGGCAACACGCTGACACTGGAATGAGTTTAAAGACATCATTCATTACCTTAAAGGTACTACATATATGAGCTTATTCTATTCCTATACATCTCAAAATAGATTATACCTCATTGGTTTTTGGAATGAAGTTTGCCTTGTTGGTTATGTTGACTCAAGTTATTTATCTGACGTGCACAAGGCACGTTCTCAAACCGGTTATGTGTTTACTGTTGGAGACACTGCAATATCTTAGAGGTCAACCAAACATACCTTAGTTGCGACTTTTTCGAACCATGGTGAAATTATCGCCCTTCATGAAGCTATACGTGAATGCTTCTGGCTGAGAGCTGTTGCTAAGCATATCGAAGCAATTGAGAACTTTCTTCCTTTGTTGATGTTCTGACAACAATTTATGAAGATAACGCCGCTTGTATCGACTAGATCAAGAAATGATACATCAAAGGAAACAACACCAAGTATATTGCGCTAAAGTTTTTCTTTTCACATAAGCATCAAGAGCGTCAGAAGATTGAAGTCAAACAGATCTGATCCCAAGACAACTGTGCTGACCTCTTTATAAAGTCACTGCTGAAGTTTACTTTTTAGAAGTTTGTTCAAGGAATTGGTATGTGTAAATTGTCATATTTGCAATGCTTATAGTTCTCATTGGGGAGTTTTGTCAGACTCAGAAGGAGTATCCTGAAGTATATTCATTTGACTTTAATGTACTTTTTTTCCTTACGATTAAGATCATTTTGTCCCATTGGGGTTTTGTTGTTTGACAAGGTTTTGATTAGGCATCTATTCTGAGTTGGTCATATCCTTGTGTGCGTTTTACTTATGCCCTGAAGATATTAAGGTTTAACTTATTGCATTTACTCACTTTTCTCCTTAGACTATGGGTTTTGTCATGCTTTAGGTTTTACCATAGCCAGGTTTTGTAAGGTTTATCCCTATATGCATTTTCCTTATTTGAGACTCGCATTCGCTACCTGTGCCAACTATACGAGACAACTTCATCAACTGCTTCCACATCATCCATGAATATATGATGTGTCATCTACTTGAGTATTTACACACTCAAAGGGGAGTGTTATAGTTAGAATTAGCACATGTGTAAATCCTAGCAGATTGAGTTTATGATTCCTATGTAATCTAGAAGAGCTTAGGATTTCTTACTTGTGAGGCAAGTAAGCCCGTTATGTTACTATAAATAAAAATACAAAATATGTGGAAATAACACAATATTTCCCTACACCTCTCTTTTCTCTCTCTACCGCCTCACCCCTCTCTCTCCTTCAGTTAAATTTAGATCTACAACATATTGATATATATATATAACGATAGAAATATCAAAACACGTAAAATATGTGTGAAATAATAGAAATATGGTGTCGATATGATTTTTCTTTATTAAAATAAGAAGTAGGTCGAATCCACATATACTTTTTTGTTTCTTTTGAATTTTAATCACAAATAGTCCTTTATTTTTTATTAACTCATCAGTTTAGTCATTTATATTCCAAATTCATCAATTTTGTTCCTTATGTCTTGCTTAATTCAACAATTTCGTCATTGTCATCCAACTCTTTTAAAAAAATCCGTTATAGTGTTGACTTGAAATACATGTGGGACCCACCAGGGCAATGTGCTGCCACATGGACTGCTTTAAAAATTCCATTTTTAAAAGTTAAAAAGGAAAAGATAGTAAAACTAAAGAGAAAACAAAACTTATCAAGAAAATTGAAAAGAAATTTTAAAAAAAAAGAGAAAAAAGAAAACCATTCTCTCTCCCTCTTTACGTTACGCCCTTCCCCAGCCATCCCCCGCTGCAAGCAATCAGCCACCTCCATTTCCTTACCAAATGCAGCACCAACCCCTTCCCCAACCATCACCATGGATCCGCCACAAGGCCCACAACCCCCAGTCGCTGCCCCTCCCTTCACCCTTCCCAGAATCCCAACCCGACCAGAGAGCCACCATCTCTCCTCCCCGGCGTCCCCACGAATCCACCTTCCCGATCCCCTCTAGTAGCTCGCCCACCCACCGCCGCACCCACATATCCTCATTACTCTCTCTCCCTTTCCTACCCCCTACCCCGGCGTCACCCACCCTCCTTACCTCTCTCTCTCCTCCATCCCCCGCGCCCCCCCCCCCCAGCCCAGAATCGCTGACCCCACCCACACGGTCCTTTTCTTTTTTATCTTGTTTTCTTTTTACAATTTTTTTTCCAAAGGCATTTTTCACGTTTTAAAGTGTTTAAAGAGCTGAAAATTTTAAAGTAGTCCATGTGGCAACACATGATTGCCTATGTGGGCTCCATATGAACTTCAAGTCAGGATTTTAACAGATTTTTCAACGAAGTAGGATAATTAAGACGAAATTAATGATTAAAGCAAGACATAAATGACAAAATAAATAATTAAAAAAAAAAAAAAGACCATTTGTGATAAAAATTCTTTTCTTTTTCCTCAGTTCTTTGTGCTCGGGGTTATGAGATTTTCTAGTTTGAAAAGGTGGACCAATGCCCTTTATACTAATGCTTGACACCAAAGATTTAAAATGGTTTGGTTGACAAAGTTCTTGAGAATTTCTAACCATAAATTGTCTAAAATAGTTGATTTCTCCTCTTATTGAGAGATTCTCATGCGATATGTTCTCATCAGTCTATAACATACGATGATTGTTGTAAATTAATTCATTGTGATATCTTCAGTTGTAGGTAAATATCTCTTCATCTTACATATGGAAAAAATGAAATTCAAACACATATATTTACTTGTATAGCAAGGATGAAATGTACACACAGTCTAGAGAAGCAAACTCATGAACGTATAAGATGATTTTACATAATCTAGCTGAATATTATAATTACAATGAGGCATTTTTGCTTGATCAATGGCATGTAGACCTTTTTTTTTTATACAACCGATACATTGAGAGAGATGTAAAATTAAATGGGAGACTCTAATAAACAAGACAGTAAATGATCTTTATTAGCTACAACGAAAAAACTTTAGTACTAGAATTATATGCAAGTAAACTCATATTAGAAGAGTCTAAGATCATTCCCATAAAAACATGCTTTACCCTCAAAAACATACTTAGTGATTATCCTTAAAATCATGCTTTACCAAGTTGACATTTTTAATTTAGCTATAGGTTGAGAGAAGGCTGAAGTTTGTCCCCTAAACACCACGACCCTTTTAAGTTATTAAAAAGAGGAAGGTGAGTGAAAAAAAGGCTCATAGCATGCCATATACCAAATAAGTGTTTCTTTTGAATCGGATAAGGAGATACCAAAAAAGTATCACCCAATAACAAGAGCTGCAAAAGCACCATATTATTAGACACTACCATTGTACCATAGATAGAAGTAGTACTGTAGAGCAATTGAATCATTTGACCTAAAACTGTCTTAGCCACAGAGAGAGAGAGAGAGAGCCCATCTCTCACACTCAGTCACTCCCCCACTCCCCCACTCCCCCACTCTTCTCTGAAAATCTGATAAGAGATTCAAAACACACCTCTCTCTCTCTCTCTACTTTCTCTCTTCAATGTTGTCATCAACAGGTAGTGACCAAACCAACTACAACACAACCAGTACTTCATCCTGGTCCTCCTCCTCATCCCCATCACCATTTTCATACCCCTCCTCCTTCCAAACCCCACAAAGAACCATGGAAGAGGTTTGGAAAGACATCAATCTTGCCTCTCTGACTGAATCCACCACCCAAATCAGATCCTCCTCCTCCTCCTCACCACCCCTCCACATTAACCTCCCCAATGGACCCCGCCACCACCACCACCCAAACTTCAGAAATATGACCCTTCAAGACTTCCTTGCCAGACCCTTTGCCCATGACTCACCAGCAGCAGCCGCCGCCTTGGTCTCCTCCGCTGCCAGCCCTCCCTCTCCTCTTCCTCCAGCCGCCCCAACTCTTCTCAGCCTGAACAAGTCTGGCTCTGAGTTTCAGCTCTTTTATGCCTCTGACTCCCTCAGGGCTCGGAGCTCCGGCTTCATTGATCATCATCAGGCAAACCCTAATAACCTTTCTAGCAGTGTTTCTAACTCTTTCAGTGGTTGCCCATTTGAGAGCTTGGCTGCTTCCTCCTCCGGCTTGCCTTCCTTTGGGAAGAGATCATTCCCTGAATCTGATCACAGTAATTCCGGTGGAGATCGAAGACATAAGCGGATGATCAAGAACCGAGAGTCTGCTTCTCGATCTAGGGCAAGAAAGCAGGAATGTATCGCTTCAATATTCTTCCTTATAATCCTATTTTTGTCATTTGATTAGTCTTTAGGTTCTGGGTTAGCATAGTGGGGAGGATGGGTAAGGTGATAGGTCGGAATAGTCTAGGTCTATGTTTCGAAACCTTTTAATGTAACACAAAATATAAGTCTTTAGCTTTTGTTTTTGCTTAGTCTATGGTTTTGTTTGTTCTTATTTAGTTTTACAAAAATTCTAATATGCAAAATCCTTTTTATGGGGTGTAACTTGTAGATATTTGTGCAGTTTTTGTCCCTTTTTGTTTTGCCTATTTGTGCTAATTAGTTTTATTGTCTATTTGAGTTTGGTGCGCCTAATTAGTTATATTATCAAAAATGTTGTAAAAATTATAAAAATGTCTTTCGTTTTTAGTTTGTGGCCTGATTTTTGGTTGGTTTGAACAGGCTTACACAAATGAGTTGGAGCTAGAAGTCGCACATTTGATGGAAGAGAATGCAAGACTCAAAAGACAGCAAGAACAGGTGAGAACATAAAACTGAATAAAATTATTCTTCTAAAAAAATAATTATATATATGTTTTTCTGTGATTTTGACTTCTGTTTGTTTGGTGGGAAAATGTATATGCAGTTAATTGCAGCAGCGTCTCAACAGCCCAAAAGGCACAATCTTCATCGAACATCAACAGCTCCATTTTGAGAATCTCATTGCCTTGCTTTTTTGTTTGAAGGTCATCCTTTTGAGTTAAGAGTAGTAGTACCAATGTGGGGGCATCAATATTTTGTGGTAATATTAAGGTGGTGAATGTGCCTTTTCCATATGCAGATGTTTTATGGTTAGAACATTATAAAAATGACTTTTTATGTATCTAGGGAAAAAGAAGTAATTCCCCAGGTTGAAGGAACTTTATTTGGTGTGTCTTGCTTGTTTGTTTGTCTCTGTATTTATCTTCACTTTCCTTGGGATTATCAACGTTTTTGTTGTAGCCGTTCACTCTTATATTTGATATTATAAATAATAAATGAATGTGTTTTTAGTGTTTTAATCTTAATTCTTATATCAAAAGTAAGAGTAATTAACTATAAATTTTGGTCACCATGTGATTAAGAAAACTAGTCTCATAATATTTATATAAAAACTACAGATTAAGAACACAAGCAAAGTATGGAAAAATCTTGGGTGGTATGTACCATTCAATAGTCCGGTCATTGAATGGTCTCAAATTAATTTGCGGTGAGCTCTAATTGAATCTTAAATTATTCAAACTATTTAATAGTACTTACCATTCAAGTTTGACCTACAAAGTATATGCAAACATATGGATATGTAAACAATCAAGTATTTCTTTTATGGAGTAGGCTACGGTGCTCGCAAACATTGAATGCTCACACCGATCTCACCGTTAAAAAGAGGGAGGAGGGAGGAGAGAGGGGGAAAAGGAGAGTGAGATCGGTGTGAGCATTTAATACTTGCGAGCATTGTAGCCAATCCCTTCTTTTATGGGAAAAACCCATGTTTTTCCTTTTTCATGGAATTATTGAAGTGTTTATATGTAGGGTAAGTGGGAATCACAACAAGGACAATTTACAGGATACCAAGAATACGAGAAACTTTACATTTGGGCCAATTGTTTTTTACATCTTATTACTTTATCTTAGTCAAGCCTATTGGGGCCGTCACTTGTAGAAACTCTAGGTTTTGTTTTTCACTCTTATGGATTATGGTGGCGGCCATTGATGTTCTATGCTGTCAGTTTGTATTGGCATGCTTTGGTCATTGAGTTACTTTGCCAAGCTGCCATGATCCAATAGGCATATAGGATGACATAAAGGGAGCATCATTGACAACGTGGGGCTAACCCAATGGCGAACCATTAATGGCAATTAGCAAGTAAAAAGCTTTATTTAAACCCATAAATGACTGCTAAGTAAATAATAATATATGATTTTTTGACAATCAATAAAATAATTATACCAAGTTCATCTAAATTATGTGAAAAAAATTCGAACTTAAGTACATAAGGTAGAACACAACTAATTTAACTACACCCAAGTCTACTGTAAATAATAATATGTGCATTCTAAGTTATATCCTTATAAAATCAAATTTGGATTTTGAGTTTCTTATGCATTTGAGAAACCCTAACCCTTCTGACCAGGGTTGGCCCTGAGATTTCGGGGGCTTTGTGTGAAAATTTAATCGAGACCCTTACTAAGAAAAAAAAATCATTATAGATTAAACTTACAGATTGATTTTTCAAATTTATATAAATTTAATTCATACAGAAACAAATATATTAAATACAATCAGTTGAGTTAGAACTAAATTTTAACTTTTCCAAAAAGGTCTTGGGTTCAAATAGCTTTGATGTTGTTTTGGATTTTTTTTCTTTCTTAAAATTTTGCAAAAAAAAAAAAAGAAAATACAAACCACCAGGGTTTGAACCCACAACCTCGAGTAAAAGTTGCATTGCGAAAACCACATTTTCTAAGCATAAATTCAATTAATTTACTGCACAAAAAATATGTAAAACATAACTTTTATATATTACGTATACATTAAAAATTTGGGGGCCCTTCAAAATCAGAGGCCTTGTGCAGATGCACCACTTGCACTCCCACAGGGGCGGCCCTGCTTTTGACCAAAAAAGAAACCCTACCCCATATTTTTGACCCAAATCTCATATTTGAGTCCTAGCATGGATTTGTCGAAAAATCCTAAGTGCTGTGTGTCATTAGATACTACGAGATGATGGACGATTGAGATTGATTCATGTTTAATACAGTTAGTATTAATTAAAAATAATAATAAAAGGTGCTTGTATTCAATAGTACAAAGTACTTGGGCACACAAGTAAGTGTTTCTTTAGTAGCTCAAAAATGTTAAGGGTTCTTTAGATTTAGGCCCCTGTAACTCTTGTTTTCCAAACTTAAACCCATCTATTTTTAAACATTCAAATAAAACCCAAAATTCAAACTTGTTGACATATGGGAAAATAAGTAACCTATTATTACAAATTATTTACAACTTATGCCACAATACCCTAATTATGTTAATGAAGCAATTTAACATTTTAAAATTCAAATAGTAGGTGCACTATTTGTGGGAGTGAAAAATTGTATTCTTTCAAGAGTTGACTTCACAATTATAAATTTATGGTATGCAAATATTTTACCTATACTTTTTATGTAAAATATAGTTAAATTAATTTTTAATCAAATAACATATATATAAATTTATATGTACTAATTAATTTACCTATATATAAATTTATTTATGATTAGCACGTTATTTATTTTTGTAGGTAAATTATTTTGCATTTATTATTATTTTATATGCAAATAATTGACCTATATTTTTATGTAAAATACAGGTAAATTAATTTTGAACCAAATAACATTTCTTTATTTTGTAGGTAAATTATATTGCATGAATTTTTACATACATTAGGCATGTTTTTTTTTATTATACATGTGTGTGTGTAAAATAATTTACCTACATTTATATGTAAAATATAATTTTCGTGACATTAATTAAGCATGTATTATTGTTATTATATATAAGGCAATAAATTTGTAACATTAATTTTTTTTTTTTTTTCGTTTTGGAAAGTCATTAATTCTCCCTTACTACCTGTATGGAATTAATTGTGTACATCAAACATTCAAATATGGGTATTTTAGGCATCCAAAAAATTTAAAATGTGTAAAGTCAAACATAATTAATGAATTTGCTTATGTGGAGTCTAGTCAATGGGTTATATTTGAGTAAAAAACTTATGTCAGGTTTTATATAGAGAAAATTAAATTTCAAGGGCTAAAGTCATATTTTCATAAATGTTAATTATATATGCCCTGTACAGTCTAGCTATGTTTGTCTCCCTATCAAGTGTTTCTTTAGTAGTCATGTTTTTCGGGGTTGTTTGAATCAAGAGACGGTGTTGAGGAGATAATTGTTAACGGTGAAAAGTATAGGTGTGAGAGTCACACTGTTACGTAGTATTATTAATTTACATGTTATAAATTGTATACATGTGGATCACATATCAAGGATAGAACCCTCGATTTCTCAAGGAATAAATACAACATGGATGCGTGATGATTGCATAAAAAATTTGTCCAATCAGTAGTTAATGAATGTTTGTGGTGTTAATCTACAGAAATGGAGAAAAGGAAAGCTATTGTATATTTGCAATGCATTCCACAATGCTTGTTAAACGGTGTACTTAAATGCAGTCAATGAAACGTTTATATAATTACTGTGCGGCTAGAATATCATCAAATCCGTTGTCGTCCAGCGGTTAGGATATCTGGCTTTCACCCAGGAGACCCGGGTTCGATTCCCGGCAACGGAACATTTTTTATTACATTCTATATTTTTCTGGGCTTTAATTGGGTCTTTGTCTACTATTATTCCAATTCTTTTCTGGGCTCAAATTGGGCCGGAACTTCAGATATTCTGTCTACTTTTAATAGTTGCTCTAAATTATGGAGATGGTGATTCGAAATCGGGTGTAAGAAAGCGAGAATGCTTCTTATGAATTTTATTTCATTTTTGTTATGTGCCAGCATGTTGTGGTTGTTGTTTCATTTTTACAATGCGTTATTCTAAATTGCTCTAATATATAGAGATGGAGATAGGGATTCAAACTTGGGTACAAGGAAATAAGGACGTTGCTCGGACCAAATAGCCTAAAATGTTGTTGATTTGGTTTTGGCTCTCTATCTTTTTTCTTACAAGTATTTGGTGAAGAAATGAACATTGTATATATGCTTGAAATTCACATGGACTAGTTGGTTCAGTGTTTCTGTTTCAACTTCCACACAGCTGCAAACATTGTCCGAGTTCTCACAACTTTAGAACCCAGAAATATGAAAAGAAGAAAAATAAAACATAATCTCCTCAGTGAGCAACTCCACCACCTGAGACTTCTCAACTCCTCCCACCGGAAACCGGCACAGCGGGCACGTCATCCGGCACGCATCGAACCACTTATCCACACATACCTTGTGAAACTCGTGCAGGCAAGGGAGAACTCTCATGTCCTCATCTTCCACCAATCTTGACAAGCACACACAACACACCTCATCGTCACTTAGGCTAGACAATGCTTGAGACTTAACCAATCCCTCTTCCTTTACTTTTGTCCCAACGTCCGATTCAATTGCCTCGTGCGAACGCGGGGAGCCCTTAACAATCGTCGGACGCTCACTTGGACCGAAAAAACTAGAGATCAAGGCGACTGCTCTTTTGAGAACCATTTGGTTTAGTGAAGGATTAGCGTTTGGGGAAGGTGTTTAATAAAGTTTGAGGTTGGAGGGAGAGTGAAAGTGATGGGTCCTCAGTTGTTTTGCGTGGGTTGCAAGGGTTGTTATAGTAAGGAAAGATTTCCCAAGTTCCTTCTCAAAGGCAGTTGCACCTAAAGAGAGTGTTACTCTTGACCTTTCTTAATTTGATTAATCACAATTAGAGTAATAGTTGGGTTTTCTTTTCTCCACATAGTGCTTCATTTTCTATTGGTTTATAAGACCCGTTATTCCATCATTGTTCGACTCTTTACACATAAGAAAAAATTCCTCCTTACATGCAAATTACAGTTTAATAAACATTAAAAAGTAATTTATTAAAATCACAAAAAGGAAAGATTTTTGCACACATGTCAAACTGTGAACTGTCTTCAACGAATAATGAGTCCATACATTTAAAGTAGGGTTTTTATCACAAATGGTCCCTGAAATTGGCCTAATTCCTCATTTTTGTCCTTCAATTTCAAAATCAATCAATGTGGTCCCTGAAATTTACCATCGCACATCAATTTTCTCCATTCCTTTCGCTTAAACTTTGAAATGCCTGGGTCAAACTACTTGCTAGTAGAACGTAAATTGATGCCTTTGTGAAACTTGCTGGTAAAATAACACTGGATGACGTTCATAGGGCACCCAACTCATACCAGACCACTATTTAACAAAAAAAGACTCATACCAGACTACTTGGTCAAGCGGTAACTTTTTTATTACCACAAAGTAATGGTTTAAAACTAAAACAGATGCTAATTAGCCTCATTCAACTTCAAACAGATGCTAATTAGTATTTGGACTAGCTGGTCTCCCTGCAAAATGTAAGGCGTCTCAAGTCTTCGATCGCTAACCACTACCAGGCAAGGGTTTCGATGAGTTAAACAGGTAACGTGAGAGCTCCCCTTTCATCCAACAGCTTAAAACAATAAATCATTGTTGTAACCAAGAGAGGCATTTGGTAAGACCTCAAAATCTCGTGAGGGCCGTGACATGACGCTGAAGCAAGAGGTGTGAGTGCGCAGGTGCGGTGACATAGAAGATAAACGGCTAACAATCTAAATGTCCCTCAGAAACCGACACAAGCCGTGATCCTATTTATGTTGAGCCGGTAAAATCTAGGCACCCTAAAATAGCTCAGACAAATGCGTGCAACGAAAAGCAAAAGACATCCAAAGCCATCTTAGACAACAGAAAAAACCTTTTCTCCTTTTAACAACGGCTTAATGACAGGCAACAATGCATGCGGAACATCAATGTAAAAGTATACGTCTGCAAATGGAAGTGATATATGAATTTATTCAGCTCAACGATAAAATTTATGACAACTCTCAGTATAATTTTTCATCTCGGAAGAAATCTCAGGAAACCTCCCTAGCAGAATTCCTCTCAGATAATAAAGCACATAATTATTTGAAAGGTACTGAGTGACAAGTCATACGTGAATTCCTGAGGCATTTCCTCACAAATGGAATAAAATTCCACTTTAAGAACACTTGATGATGCGACCTCCCATCTGCCAACGCATGAACAAATTGGTTCAATAAAAGGTTATAAAGAAATTAGCACGAGGAGGCACATACGAGTAAATTTGCAACAAATCCCACAACAGTAACTCACTTTGGGACAACACCATAAGTTTCACAATTCAACCTAGCAACTGCCTATTCGATCTGCTTCGTGCTTGTCTGATGATTCTGCACAATCTTCGGGTTTTATTGTATCATCCGCCTCAAGTGTCTTGCCATCTGTTGGTACTAAGCTAGGTATCCCATCCTTTATCTATCAAGTAATCAATACAATAAGGAACCATATTAGACGTCAGCTATACAGGCAAAAAACATACGGAGAAGATGGAATTTTACACGATCATTCATGTTCAGATGAATACAACCTTTATTCATTTACAAGGGCAATGGCATCACCATTTATCACATAGAGACCGGAGTGATCTTTTATATTTTAAATCATTTTCATGTTCGATAAGCTGAACACAAAAAACCAAATATACAGCACATCCTGCTGCCCGGTAATTCATACTTCAGAAAAACTAGATTACGCAGACTTTTAGATACGATTTTGAACATTCCCCATGACTCCTACACACTTACAAAACTGAAGTAGGAATCATACAAGACATCAGCTAAACAGGAATCGTTCATGTTCTCACTCTTCCACACGGGACTCCCGGATTACTATAACTGACTTTCGTCTCTGTTCGACCAGTAGGTCTCACACTCAGTCAAGTTAAAACCATTACACTCATCAGTAAAATCTTAGCCTGAGCCTACCTTCGCACACCCCCGAGCCCAGCACAAAACCTCTATAACATACAAAGGGTATCGCAAATTCTCACACAGATAATGGGGTAAAGCTTATTTTTCACTAATTTTAATGTTTCATAATTTGAGCTCACACCAAATAATAATATACAGCCTTTATATGTGCTACCCAGAAATTCAAAATTCAGAGAAAAATAGAATTACCAAAAAATTAATTAATTGCTGCATAAAAATTAGATTTGGAATATGGAACTCACAGGAAAGGAGACACCAATTGCATCACTGATTAGGGAATTTGTTATCTCACAAAACCTACACACAAAAAAAAGAAAACCCAAAAACAATCTAATTAAACCAACTAAAATTACCAAAAATTAAATAAATAAATCAGAGATTAAAAATAATAATTAAAAATTAAAGAACAAAACCTTAGAGGTTGCTTAGAAAGTGGGCAGACGAGTATCTCAGCGAGGGTTTTGCTGAGTCCAGACCCGGCATCCTTGAGAACCTTTATGCTTCCTCTCACCATTTCATCTCTCTCTCTAAACTTTCTGTATTGGGGTCTCTCTCTCTCTCTCTCTCTCTCTCTCTCAAAACACTGCCCCTTCTTGCTACGCACCGTTTTATGAAATTGAAAGTGCACAATTACTCAAAACGCCGCGTTTTTGTCCGACAAATCTCGTGCCTCCAAAACAGGAAGCTCTACGGAGCTGCTGACTTCAACTACACAGAGGGATCTCAATGTGCGTTAATGGCGAAAACCAACTGGAGTTCGAATTCGAAACGGTTCGTTTGGTACGATATCTCGACTGAATGGCAAGGATTTGCACCCGAGAACTCTTTCGATTCCGGAGCTCCATTTTTCCACACCTCGCTTCCAACCCATCAAAATCCAATCTTTCCTTACCATCCTCCCCATTTTCCTCCTCTTCGTTCGAGCCCTCTGTCAACCGCCACATATTCTCGCTCCTCGATTCGTGTCGGAGCTTGATCCAGATCACCCAACTCCACGCCCATTTGATAACCCGGGGGATTTTCGATTCGTTTTGGGCCCGGAAGTTACTTAAGAGCTATTACGATTTCGGCGATTTCGATTATACGATATGGGTTTTCGGTTACATTGAAGCACCCGGTAGATTTTGCGTTAATACAGTTATTAAGGCGTACTCAGTGAGTTCGGCGCCGGGCCGAGCTTTGGTGGTGTATTTGGAGTGGCTGAGAAATGGGTTTGTTCCCAACAGCTATACGTTCGTGCCGGTTTTCGGGTCGTGTGCGAAAATGGGTTGTGTTGAATCTGGGAGGACATGCCATGGGCAGGTTGTGAAGTATGGGGTGAACTCTGTGCTGCATGTACAGAACTCTTTGATTCATATGTATTGTAGTTGTGGGGAATTGGAGCTTGCGGGGAAGGTGTTTGATGAAATGCCTGAGAGGGACTTGGTGTCTTGGAATGCAATTGTCGATGGGAATGCGAGATATGGTGATTTGGAGGTTGCACGTAGGTTGTTTGATGAAATGCCTGAGAGAAATGTGATTTCTTGGAATGTTATGCTTGGTGGGTACTGGAAGGGCGGGAAGCCGGAGTGTGCATTGAAGTTGTTTAGGAAAATGGTGGGCATGGGATTGAAGGGGGACGAAACTACCATGGTGAATATGCTTGCGGCTTGTAGTCGGTCTGCTAGACTGAATGAAGGAAGGTCAGTTCATGGATGTCTAGTTAGGACATTCTTGGAGTTGAATATATTTCTTAACACAGCTTTGATTGATATGTATGGTAAATGCGAAAGGGTGGAAGTGGCCCGTGTGGTGTTTGAGAGCACGGCATATAGGAACCTGGTTTGTTGGAATGCAATGCTTTTGGGGCATTGCATTCATGGAAGTCCTGAAGATGGGTTTAACCTGTATAGGGAAATGGTGAGTAGAACAAAGTCAAAAGATGGTGAAACCATCCATGAGAAGGAGAATTCAAGACCAGATGAAGATATGGAAGGAATTATCCCAGATGAAATTACTTTCGTAGGTGTTCTTTGTGCCTGTGCCCGCACTGGATTGGTAAGAGAAGCCAGAGAGTACTTCAGCCAAATGATCAATGTCTTCCAAGTAAAGCCCAATTTTGTACACTGTTGGTGCATGGCTAATGCTTTTGCTGGTGTGGGGCTTACACAAGAGGCAGAGGAAATAATTAGGAGCTTGCCAGATGTTGCTGAGGACTTGTCACCGGAATCCTTGGCATGGGCTAGTCTGCTTGGCTCGTGTCGTTTCCAAGGAGATGCCAAATTGGGAGAACAAATTGCAAAGTCTCTCATTGAAAAGGATCCTCAGAACATTGCGTACTATCGGTTGCTGCTGAATGTCCATGCCGTGGCAGGTCAATGGGAGAATGTTACTCGGGTAAAAATGATGATGAAAGAAAAGAAGTTGGGAAGAATCCCCGGATGCAATCTTGTGGACTTGAATGAAATTGTTCATGAGCTCAGAGTTGGAAGACATTATCAAGTTGAGCTTGTAGAATCCTGACATTTAACAGCAATGACCGACTCTACACAAACAAACTGAAAGTTGGCATCAAGTGCTGATCAGGTCAGAAAATGAAAATGGAATGCTCGGGATGGCGCGAGCCAAAGCAGCCGTGATCCTTCCCTGTTTCAATCGAACGAGGAACTACTGGTGGGTACTCAGCTTGGCATGCAAAGGATTTTGTGAGCGTGATTTTGATAGATTATTTAACAAGGAAATGAGATCAATAAATTTTGTATTTGTGATAAAAGCCTTTGCTTTGGTAAAAGGTTTTGGCAATTCCTCGTTGGGGTCCTCATTGGGTTAGACTCTTTGATACCTCATTTCTAGTAACAAACAAGTCGTTGACAAAAGTCAGCTTTCAGATCTCAAAGACATCTGGTGAGAATTGGAATTCCCGTTAGTTGAATGCCCATGCTATGGATTCTAACAAGGATCTTGTGATTGCGAGCGGTTTCCTGCAATGGCGTCTCACGTTCATGTAACGACATCTCACATTCATCGTCTTACTCTACTCACATGATGTAACAAATGCGTGTCACATGTTACACGCAAACGAGTGAGCTAAATGGCCGTAATGTTCACAAAGAACATAAGTCCAAAGATCCAAAGTATTTGGGTTTTTTTAGGAAAAATCTTGAGTGGTTTTGAATTCTAAAAACCAACTTCAAATTTTAGCGACGGAGAAACTTGTCTTAAAAGAAAGGAAAAGAAAAGAGAGCCTTTATTGTTATGGTGGGTTTCAATTCGATATTATCTACACTAAGAGGTAGGGAAGTGAGATAACCCTCACAATGAGCTAGCAATAATAATTTGGTTCGAATTTGCCTTTGGCAAGAATCGAACCTAAGACCTCCTCTCACTTACAAATGAAGAAGAAGAATACCACTAGACCGTAGTACTAAGCGGCTTGCTTTTCCATCACAGGGTTTTATAATTGTAGCTATTGAAGAAGCTTTTAGGGGATATGAGAGCTTATGCCTACATTGTACCTTGTACCTATGCAGTGTCTGGATGGTGGAAGGGCATTTGACCTCGAGTTTGCAGGCAAGGAAAATAAAACAATCACTAACGGTCTTCAGTGTGCGCTTGCCAGCGATGTTCGGCAGAAAGAAGTGCTGATGTATACTGACTCTGGTCGTTTTAGTCGTCCATTACTCATTGTGGACAAACTAACAAACGCTTGTCATAAAGAAGAAAGATATTCGTGCATTACAGAAGACGGTGAGCTAGCTGAAATCTTGTACGAATTCTTCTCTGGACTTACAGTTTTTACATCAATCTCCCTTTATTTTTCTTCAAGAAGTCCCTAACGGCAGTTGCTTGCTTCAGCTTCTACAGAAGGATTGATTGAATACATCGATTCGGAAGAAGAGAAGACAGCTATGATTTGGTTAAATTTACAGTTGATTAGTAGACATGGACAGACGGGCACAGTAGGCATGACTTACAGGCAGGAAGACATGCCATGGCCTGTAGAAGGGATCACCCCTGATATTTATCATGAACCCACATGTCATTGCTTCTCGAGGGTATCACTGGGAAGGTTGCAGCTCGTGGAACGAGATTGCGTGATTGCCTATGGTGCTGCACAGTTTCTCAAGGAACGGATGTTTGATCAGAGCGATGCCGACAGCGTCCGAGTGTGCAAACACTGCGGGCTTGTAGGAATGAGAGGCTCACATGCAAATTAGTTTTGGTGCAGCATTTGCCAAGAAGAACGTCGCACTGATGAGGTGAAGATTATTCCTGCCCTCTCAGTCTCCTCTTTCTCTCCTTCCGCACGAATGTCCTAGACGCTTAAAATATTGATCTGATATTCGTTGTGGCCCCTTTTTTATTATGTTTTATGTAAGTCTGCATTCCTTACATCTGCAAGCTGCTCTTCCAAGAGCTCATGTCCTTGTCGATAGCTCCGAGGATGTTTACGAGGGAGATCCAATCCGTCTAAACACCAAAAACACAGAAACTACTTCAAAGTTCAAACAGAAAATGATAAGAAGTCATCGAGTCCGAGATCGATCTAGAACAGAATACATAGTACGTAAAAGAGAAACACCACCGATCGAGAACCGGAATCTTCCCGGTGATCTCGTTGAAATAAATGCCTGTCACCCCCTAGCACCAATATCCGATCATCCAAAGCTTCCGCCCCTCGCACCAATATTTTGATTCACCCGCTCCGTGTGGGTTATGGGAACTAACACATTGTCATGCCTCTGAGCACATTGGTAACTGGAAGTCCAGAAGGGAGTTGAGGAAACAGCAACCGGCGGATAACAGATGAACAAACTCTCTTTTCCTTTTAAGCCGCATAGATTACGGATGTTGCATTTGGATTGTAAATTTCTCTTTTGACATATTTTGATTTTAATTCTTGATGTCATGTTTTTATTATTTTTAGTTTTATATTTTAGGGAAATTGATCTTAATGTAAGGGTTTTTTTATTTATTATTCTTTATGATATCTTGTTATTTCTGAATTCTCAAAACCAACTTCAGATTTGTGTTCTGTTCTAATTAACTCATCATACAATGATACAAGTTTCAAAAACTTAAGGAAAAAGAAAATGATACAAAAAGCCACTGAGAGCTTCACTAATGCCCAAAGCTTCTCAGACGATCTTCCTTCTCTTCCTCGCGGGTCCTGAAGTCGATTCAGAATCTTCCCCTTGATCATGTCTGCGAGAGTCTGGCATGTCAGGCCAAGTCCAATTTGGGGGAGGATGAAAGATGTTGTTCGGAGTTGGAAAATCTGCTAGCCGCAAGATGCGGCTGCCAGAGTAGTCTAAGTGGAACACTCCAATATGGGATAGCATTCTTGCTAGCTCATGCTTATAAGGCTTTGCATGATCAGGATCGTTGAAATAAATGCTTCCGCCCTTGCATCCAGGGAAATCCCGACTAGACAGATAGTAGCAGCCGTCATCCCCTAGCACCAATATTCGATCATCCAAAGCTTCCACATCAAGCTCAACCCATCTCTTCTCATTTGCCTTCAACTTAAATATCCTGAATCTATTCACAGTAGTGTTACACCTGTGGTTGTAATACGAATGTCTATCAACTAAAAGTAGCTCTCCCATCGACTCCACCATGTTCTTCTTCTCGTGACCATCGTAAGTGTGCTTAGCTAGCGGATATGCAATCAGTTTCCAATTCAAACAAGAATCAAAAGCCACGGCTCTTCCGTCATCACAAACAGCACAAAACTTTCCTTGGTAAAAAATGACGTCGTCAAAATCACCGTATACCGGATCCAACTGCTCAGATATGTTGATGCATTTTATAACGTGACCGCCAAGTTTTCCATAATATAATGTTCCATAATTATCAATCACCATGAAAGCAGGGAAATCCAAATCTACGGATGCGACGGCCTTAAAATCGGTGAAGCCCTCCTCATCAGAACTTCTTAGACTATACATCTTTGCCACTTCAAATACCCGGAAATCCAACAAGTTGAGTACCTCTGGGAACGACTTGGGCAAATGCCCTCCAACGAATCGGGAGAGTGGTTGTAACACACGAGTTTCACCCGATTCTTCTTCTTGGACATTAATCAGCCAACCTCTTTTGTGAGGATCATCGGCAGGAGGAGCGAGATGATAGACTGCGCTCTCGACAAGGGTATAAGCTTGCCAATTATCATCGTCTTCAAAGTAAATTTCGGCCCTGGGGAACTGGAGCAGGTTCTTAAAGGGAGGAATAGAGGATCGCAAAGACTTGCAGACCGCACGGAATCTAGAAACATCGGATTTAGTGTTGAGGCACCTTCCGATGTTCTCTAACAGTTCATCTGGGATATTGCTGGCACCACTCGACATATCCATATCAAGGTTTGCTTGTACTGTAAGAAAGAAAGAAATAAAAGGTGCTAAAAATTAAAGCAATGCCGGGATGGATAACTGGAAAGTTTGCTCGTATGCCTTCTGTTGTTTATGCTCTGTAAAACCTCAACAAGTAATTGTTTTCTTGAGGAAGGGGGCAGAGGGGATGAGGAGCAGGGTACTACTAGTAGTCTAGGGTTATTGTCTCTCGTGGTAAAAGCACAAAAATAGTTTCCTACTGGGCAAATTCAACTTTTATGTCTTCGAATCCTAGGGAGATTTGGAAACGAATCCTATCGACAGTTGGAAAGTTTTCATTTTTCTTTTGTATCTCTAAATGTCCTTAGTTAAAAGTTTTGAGATACTCAACGCTTCGACAAAAAAACAAAAAACAAAAGTTTTGAGATACTCAACGCTTCGACAAAAAAACAAAAAACAAATTTTCTTTTGTATCTCTAAACGAATCCTAGTGATAAATTGATTAATATTCCTAAATTTTAGGATATATATTTAATTGTATTATATTGTGAGGACTGACGACATACTTACATATATTTTTAATACAAGCACTGTCTGACGGTCAGACATAATTTATGTGAATATATGTATTTAATACAATCACCATCCATCCGTTGAGATGATGATTGTATTAAATACATATATGTATTTTAGCCAAATCCTTGTGATTGAAATGAATTTCCAATTAAGAGAAACAACGATAACTTGAACCAAACGGATCCCAACATTGGATTAGAAACTTCGATTCCAGTCCAATATTTTTTTAACTTTGAAATACCTGAATCAAATCCGACATATGAAATTATGAAATCCACAAAGTTTGAAAAACTTTGGAACACAATTGGAATGTCTCTTTTGGGGTTTTCAAGCATTAGTTACCTAGAATCACTAATTCATGTTAAAATATTTTCTTTCAAAAGTCAAACTACACTAACTTTATCTCTTAGAGCATGTCCACTCGTTTGGATGGATTTGGATCTAGGACTTGATTTATGACAGTTACTATTCATTCTCTATGTGTCAATTGCTATTCACAATGATTTATTTTATTTTTAATGTATAATTCAATTATTTAGTAATTATTGAACGGATGAGATTTATTTAGAATAGGTGACTATGATTCTGCCACGTTTCGATATCTATCAAAAAACTCGTTTAGATTTATGAGTACATTTTGGTTGCTCTTGTTGCGTCACGTGTGCTCTTCTTATCTTCAATCATATCTATCAGAAATCTTGTTTATATTTTCGAGTATATTTTGATTGCTCTCACTGCACCACGTGTCCTCATCTTATCTTCAACCATATCTATATGAAATCTTGTTTATATTTTCGAGTAGATTTTGATTGCTCTCGTTGGGCCACATGTCCTTATTTTATCTTCAGCCTCATCTCCCAATTGCCCATATATAGCAGAATACATTCTTCATCTCTTCACACCAATCAGCGTTTATCCTCTCTATCTCTCTCAATTCTCAAATTTCATAAACTTAGTATTATCTTCAATGTCTTACTTTAGCCAGTTGCTAGAGAGTCGAGCAACAAAATGTTGAACAAGACGACATAATGAATAAATTGAGCAAAGAGGCATACAACACCCAAATTGCTTTAGGGGTGGGTATGCTAGATGAAGAAAGCCAATGACGAAGTGGCGGTTCACATATCGGTCGTGCACCTTAAGGAAAATCAACTCCACATGCTCAATTCAATTCCTCCAATTTTGATTACGTAATAAAACAAGCCATAAATGGTATTATAATATCATCATGAAAAGGCAATAGAACAGCTTAAAAACCCATTTGATAACCATTTTTGCGTTCAGTTTTCAACATGAAGGAAAATCAAAGGAATTGAGTAATGATAGTCACAGAGATGAAGAAATGTAATAAGAAAGGGGCACAACGAAACATAAAAACCAAAAATCATTCCAAGTTTTCACTTCTATGTTATTGTTTTCTTCTCAACCACAAAAAGTGAACTAAAAACTAAAAACGAAGGGGTTAATGAGCCGTAAGAGTGTCATTTTCAAATCTATGGTGAACACTTATGTGTTTTTTGGAGCCAATGACTCAAAAATTCACAAAAATTCATGGGCAGCACAACTGTTGACATCAAATGAATGTCCACATGATAAACAACTTAATGGAAGTAGAGGATTTTGATTCAGAAATAGTAAAACTGACAGTGGCACTGACAGCAGTAGAAGAACCACTACCGACACCAGAATCCAAGTTTTATCTACAATTCGAAAGGACTTACGACTCCGATAAAAGCACTTAAAAACAGAAAATGATAAAGCAGTCAGCTGATTAACTTGAATACATGATAGGTATGCCAGGCACTTTAAGTTCCAACTCAGAGAACTTCATTCAAACGCCCACTGGTTCTCACGACGAACTTCCTCCTCTTCCTCCTGGGTGAAGTCGTTCTTGATGTTGAAGGTCTTTCTGATCTCCTCCGGTGTCTTCCCCTTGATCATGTCCGCAACTGTCTGGCAAGTCAGGTCCAACAGGCTCTTGATGTTCAAGTAGTTCGCAGCCTGTCAACATCAATATCACCATATTAGAAAAACATAATCAATGCCAGTTTCGGCACTCAGCCACCCACAGAAACAATGAAAACCAACATATAAATTACTGTAGTTTCTGCAAAAGCTTATGCAGTACATTCATAACACAATTACACCGACAATATTATCGCCACAAACTGGACAATGACATTGCATACGAAACTAGTCAACTGTTCCACAAATTAACACACCACAGATGTTGCAGAAAGAGGCACATTCTCTTGTTACCAAACTTAATCTCAACTTGAACAAGAAAGCAAGACAAGTAAACGTCGAAAGGCAACAAATTTCAATATGAAGATATTGCTTTTTATCTCAACACAAACTAGAAGCAGAAGCAGAACAGGCGCAATTACTCAATCTCAAGATACGGCATCAGTAACGAAACAACAAAATCAACCAATTCAAATTCACATCGAATCCCTAAACAGAAACAAAAATCAATGTAATCGAAGGGCATCGCATTACCAAACCATCATAGGAAACCCCTAAATCAGTAACCCTAGCCCCTAAAACAACACAATTGACCCCAATCCCCAATTAAAAAACCCTAACCCAACCCAATCCCCAAATTCCGAAACCTTAGGATCACACATAGCAATCGCGAACAAGAATTAAATCGAAATTCAAGATTAAATTAGGGTTTTAACATACCAGAATGAGATCAAAGAGCGTAGCCTGGTCAACCTTGACGAATTCCTGATCCCAGGCCTTGAGATCGTCCTCGGAGATCTTCTCGTCGGGCTTGGCGGCGTCGACATGCTTCTTGCAGTACTCGATGACCTTGGCGAGGATCTTGCTGGTGACGTTGGGCAGAGGAATGCCGTTGTCGGCGCAGTCGTCCTCGATCATGTGCTTGATGGTCTGCGACTCCAGAGCCACCGCCTCCTCGACATCGAACGACTCGCCGTCGGAGCTCTTCAGGGTGATCTTCTTCGACGAAGACGACATGGTTGATGACGGTGATAACGATGGTTTTGAAACGACGCCGCTTTTGATGTCTCTAGAGAGAGAAAGCTTTTGGTTTCTGGTTGGCAGTGAGAGAGTTTTGATTTCGCAACGACGAAAAATATAATAAAAACGAGGAGAGGTTGGGGGGGTGGGGGGAGATGCGTGACTGAATTTATAGAGGAGGTTTGGACACGTGGAGAGAGGTGGCTCTTGCGTGGCTGATTGGTATTGGATGATTTAAAGTCCTATTGATTTATGGGGCTTGATTGGTTGCTAAATGTCAAAATTAACCAAAAGAAAGCACAAAAAAGAGTTATAGGAACTCGAAAAAATATATTGCGCACACAAATAAATAAATAGGAAATGATTCATTATATGTTTGTATCAAATTTCTAGGCCTTGCTTCAATTCCACATCGAAAAATTAAGAAAAAATTCTTAAAATTGCTATTGCGGAAATGTTTCTTTGTTCCGCATCGAAGGGACACAAGAAGAGTTACTCTCCGGTCTCCACAGACTTATAAAAAGGAATTCATTAAGGCTACAATTTACTTTACAACTCAAGACTCGACTCACTAACATTAGCTGAATCAACTTTATTATCTTTAATTTTAATATTTAATATTTATAATTATAATAGTTTAAGAGCATTTTTTTAAAAACAATTACTAAAGGTACTAATTCTCAAATTCTAATTCCTTAATGTTTAATATCTTTATGTCAAAACAAGTACTAAAGATAAGCCAATATAATAAACCAAAAGCCTTAAGCACGCCTAATGCACGTATTCCATGCATAAAATGAATAAATGATGAAGAAAAGAGATTCTTGTGGTGCAAAATTCAACTCAATTATTTGAGTTGTGCAATAGAATTGCTTTTTGTGCAATCATAGGGCTTAGGTGCTCTCATGCCATGAGAAAAGTAGGCCTTGTGGTTGCAATGCCCGTTACTGCTTCGATTTTGTAGCCGTGTGATTTATCTTTTAAATAATTAGCAATTGACATCTGTAACGCAATAAGTTATTATTCTTATTCCCTTCCTTTATGACCATCAAAGGATAGTGAGTTAAGTTCTCTTGGGTCAAGCTTGATTCCCATCCACTACTAAACCAGGAGTGGTACTTGAGTGTAATCGTTTCACTATTTCCCTATGATCACATAATGAGAGAGAGGAATAGTAAACCGGTTACACTTGAGATTTTGCCCGTAATTATGTTTGTTGTTTCTTTTTTCTTTGTATGACTTAGCAATGAAAGTCATTGTATCAAGACTCAAGATTAGCATCATAAGCATCAATTTTTTATATCAATTTAAGTGGTAAAGTTTTATTTAATCACTTTTGGTTTCATTTTAAATAAATTTTGTTGGAAATTAATATTACATTTTCAAGTGGGCTTTGTCCTCATATTTGATTGTCAGACTTTTGAGGAGCAAATGCTGGATGAACTCAATTTTAGTAGAAGGATTTATATGGCATAGATACACCACCTACCGGATTTATATGGCACGGATACACATGTCATTGTAGTGTCTCATGTCAATAAAATAAATACATGTGTAAAGTTTTATCCACACAGTATTATTCCATTGCCACGAGACATCATAGTATAATATTTATATCTGTGCCAAATTGTTCGCAACAAAAAGCAGGTAACGTAAAGCCCAAAAAGAATGACACACTAACCCACAAAAGCCTACTTATGTCCCGCCAAAAGATAGCACCAAATAAGGCAACTAGCCTCGAGTCTCATCTAGCCTCTCCGCACACACCCCGCAATCTCTTCCGGTGAAAATGAAATCGGTGGAGTTGTTGTAATACTTGGCTCCACTAAAAGGACTTGTTGCTTTAAAGTAAACAGTGAGACATACCTTTAAGCAACCTACATACATGCGTGGTGGATCCATCAAACCCTAACCGATTAAAAAATATAGAAAAAGCTACTTTATATATGAAAGAAGGGGAAAAAAAACAATCATATAGAATCAAGCACTTCTGTACTACTTTTCAACCAAAAAAAAAAAGGTATCTATGATACAGAATTTGCTGAATCTAAAAATTAAAAAATAGAGAGAAAAAAGTTAATTTACATATGGGAAAATTAATGACACGAGATGCCACGATGACCAGGCAACTAGCCATTACCTCTACGTAACGTATGGCTTTCGAAGTAGATGAATCTCGAAAAGACGGAACTGTGCTTTCCTCATCGTTCAGGTTTCCATGTACTGTGAGGGTGGGGGGCTTATTTTTGTCTTCTCGGCACCTGCAAGTTGGTTTTATATCAAACAATTTGCACATCGGTTTAGAAGTAGTCATCGGCCTGATATTAGAGACCGTATACTGTGGTATACACAAGTTTGAAGCATATGGGGCACTTACCATAATGAACCCCGCGTATTTCGACTTCTCGCCATTCTTGGACAAGGGCACAGCAGCAACACATAAAATGTGAAAGGAAGTCATCAACAAAGCCTCCCTGCCAAAGAACGAAGGTTTATCACGGTAATGTTGGCTCTTCGTGCTGGATCACATCATATTAGAATGCGGATCTATCGAACCAAACTACAGTCATATCTATCACAGTAACATGATCATATTGTTTGTTTCATGTGCTTGGTAATGCAATTTCAAAATATACCAAGATACACAACAGAGGATAATGGATTAGAGTGTGTTCATCTCGTGTCACAAAATATATACCAGAACCTACAAGATCAAACCATGCAGTTGCAAAGATACTGGGAAGGGAATTACCGAGATATTTAACGTCTTGCGAAGTTTCCTTCTAATGCAGCATGTATAGCAACAGCATGATAATACTAGCGAATAAGCCATCAATTCATTACATGCTTCTGCTGAAGCTGATAATCATCAAAAAGAATTTCTGTATGAGTTTCCAATAGTATAAGAAAGGTCATGTGTAGAATGTCAATATCACCACGGCCAAAAAGAAACGCATCATTGCAACTTTATTTAACCATAGAAAGTGAGGAAATAATGTGAAACATAGCATAGCTAGAATTAACTGAACAATCTATGTATCTACTAGACGAGCCATAAAAATTGTCTCCCCTAAATCAAATCAACGGAACATTCAAAATCACTGCCCACCACAAAAGTAATGCTATCACAACTCATGAGCTGTTTAAACCTTCGAAAGGATGGTTCTAGAAGTTCTCTCTCATTTTAATGCCAGTACTCAGTAGCATGAGAAAATGAAAATTTCTTCAGCTAGTCGCATGCAATCTTTCATTTAGGCCTTGTTCGAATCATCAATCAGGCAACATTACAATCCAGATTTTACCACAAAATTAACATCAATGTCCAATTGGCATTTGTTCTGGGTCCATATCAGATGTCATTTTAGAAGGGATTAATAAACTATACCAAAGATCGCATCACAAGTCGATCACCCAGTTTTCCACAAAGTAAAGTCAGCAATCCTATTGAACATCCGCTGCTTTTCTGGAAAATAAAACTGAAGGCTAAAGCCATCAGGCACTTAAACTCTGTACTGTGAGAGTACAAGACTTAAACCAAATGCCAAAAAGCATTCAGGCATAACCTAATCAAATAGGCTATCAATCTTTCTAATGTTCAACCACCCCATTGTTGTTACCTTGATAAGTTGATATAGTCTATACGCACATTATCTCGTTAACTTTTGGGACTTGGTTGTAACTAAATTGTATTAGAGCTTTGAACTAAGAGTTTTGGGTTCAAACTTCAAAGTCTCTCATCCCCCATTCCTCAGTTATATTTTAACTGACAGCGAGGCAGAATGGGGCTGCACGCCTATGTTTTCTGTCTGCCACTCCACATGCATAATGGGGATGCATGTGCGCAGGGTGCAAGCTTGATATACATTGTTTACCCATTCCTAAGCTTTTGAGGTACATTAATAATTTAACATGTAAAAACTGATTAACTAGGTTAAGATAATCCAGAGCAAACTTACACATAGGCCTGTTAGTTGCCACAGAAGCAATTTTTGAAAACGTCCCACAAGGATAGAAGAATGTCTTTATACCTGCAAAGAAAATAATCGGCTAAAATTTAGCATACACAGCATAGTTTGCCCTTTAATCATTTGATAAAAGGGATGATGTAATTTTTATGTGTCTAATAATTGTAATGTTTGACTACTCCAACATTTATATGACAAGTATTATTATACATATAACAGAACTTAATTTGTGATGCACCCTAGACTCATGAAAAAAACCATATCCGAAATAAAAATAACCTTAACACGTGCATCGCATGTGCATGAGTAGATGGAGTGAGAGTATATTGACGTTTGAGTTAACTGGTGTTATTATAAGCAGACAATGGATTTTGGAAGATTGAACTTAACCCAGCAGGATAAGTCCAATTTGTATAAGCTCCGGACAACCCCATTTTTAGTGAAGTTAATTGAAATTGACATTTCTGAACTACTAATAAAACCATAGTAATATTGAGAATAATAGATATTCTTAACGAAAACTGTTTAAGCCCTAATGTTTTGACAATTCCTTCCTGTTTGGGTTGAATGGTATTATTTGATTATAAAAATATTAGACCTATCCCGTGCCCTCATTACCTGGAGCAAGGTTCAAGAACAGACGCACAGTATGAGATAAATGACAAGAAGAAAAAAAAAAGGGCAAAGTCTTACTGCTAGATCTCGTGCAGCATACAGAGGCA
This sequence comes from Gillenia trifoliata, assembly GCA_018257905.1. Lineage (NCBI taxonomy): Eukaryota > Viridiplantae > Streptophyta > Magnoliopsida > Rosales > Rosaceae > Gillenia > Gillenia trifoliata. The sequence goes on along the minus strand of CM031088.1, from coordinate 15,568,596 downwards.
TGCAGAGCATGATATGAAAAGTAAAGGCACCTTAATCCAATACAACACTTTGATTATCAATTCAGGTCACCATTAGACTAAAAGAATAAAGAACATACACAGAGATGGTTCCGAGCAACATCCAAGTAGATCAGTATTCCATTCTTCATGCCGATGTGAACCTCTAGTTGACAACAAATCATGTCCAGAAGAAACTGAAGACGTGTTTCTGCATATACAAATTATGACATCAGATACGTAAAGACCCCAAGAACTACAGCGATGTGAGTGCATACAGAAATAGGAAATCAAAATCCCTTGCATAATGATATGTATCTCTGCTCATCAGACATATCTGACTGAGGGAGATCAATCAATGTTGAGAATTTCCAAGATTGAAACTAGCCTATGCAACAGCATTGTTACATTTATCGATTGCAACACAAAAATTTAAACGGCGCTATAACTACATAGAATTACAGACGTACTAAAATATACAGAAAATTAACCTTGAAGTTTTGCGAGATTCACTTTTTTGATAGCTTTCATTAGATGAATGTTCTTTCTCGCTATTGGCATCTGAATGACTCCGCTCTAGTTTCTTACTATTTTTTTCGAGGGAAGACTTTGCAGCGACAGTTTCTGTCACTTCTAGCAAACGCTGAATTACTTCACATTGATTCACATCATAAGTAGCTTGCGACCGTTGTAGTTCAAGTTGAAGCTTTTCATTTTCCTTTTGAAGCGCCTCATTAAAAGCTAAGTTTGGATAGGAGCATGAAAGTGTTTTCTTCAGTACTACAGTGTCATGTCTTGAGGGGTCTGGTTTAAGGATCACGTCCTGTACCTTTCTGTCCTCATCATCCAATGTGTATTCACGTTGATCCATTTCAATGTCTTCCAATCTCTCCTGTAGTTGACAGAAGAATGAATTAACTTAAATCAGGTTAAACTGTTAATAGAAAAGCAGGAACAGCTAAATAGGCAACTAATTTATTCTACTTTTACATATCGGCCAACATGCAGATCACAGTAAATCTGGAGGCAAAGCAAAGTTAAATGGAGTTTACGTGCTTGTTAATGAAGAAATATAATGCTAGTTGTGTATTTCATAATTACAAATTGTTAGACTTTAGTTTGCCTATCAAGGTTGAGTGCCCAATCCATGTCATTTTATATATCATTGGAAAACAAAAGCAAGTCATAGTAAATAAATTAAATCATTAACAACGAAAAGCTTCATACAAATTACTTCCGTTTGCTTAATTCTTCCATCAAGTTGCTGATATACCTAACCTACTCAAAATAAGCCATCTCCATAACTTAAACATCTGATAATCTAACTTAAGGACCAAGTAGAGTAGACATTCCAGCTACTCAAGGTGAGCCATCTTTGTCACTTCAACATTAGATATCTTACCTAAAGATTGAGTAAATTAGACTTCCGACAAAGAAGTAAATCGGAAAACACTAGTTTAAACTTCAATTAGAACCTTTTCTTGCATAACAACCCTAGAAGAAATTTAACAAACGACGTAATCACTAAAACAAGGACAATCAAACTATAATACCCAATTTCAAGGAAGATCACAAATTCCTCTTGCAACACACGCTCATCAATTTGACCTCAAAGCAAACGAGGAAACCGAAAATATAATAATAATTATTAAACCAATAACAATAGCATGAAAAACAAAAAATGAACGAACAACTATCCGAAAAATTCAATACCCTGACTCGAGCATTGTCCACGAGAGTAATCAGAGGCACGAGCTTCAAGTATCTATCGATTTCGTTCTGAGCCTTCCTGAACTGGTACACAATGTTCCACCCCATTGCAAGCAAATACAGATAGCTCCGGTCCTGGCAGCTATTGACCAAAATGTAAGACCTTCTCAGAGCTTCCTCCAGCTGCTCCAGAGGCTCCCGGGTCTCCGGATACCTCTTAAGCTCCGAGATCTTCAGCTGCTCCAACAAGTTCCCGATCAACTTCAAATGCTGTGCAAATTGCCTGCAATTCTTCTTGTGCATTCGTGCCGTGTTTGCCGCCTTCACGATCATTCCGATTAGCCTCACGGCGTCGAGGCCCGTCAACTGAGCCACATTTGCAATTTCTCCGAAATGATCCCACGACGACGCCATTTTTGCCTCTCCAAAAGCACCAAACTCCGGCTTTTTGGCTTTTGCAAACTTTAACACTTCACAGGCTCACAGCTACAGATTGCATTTCACTATAATCACTTCGGTTTTACTTTAATCAAAGGCATAAGGACCAAAATTGAAGTTCTAAAGCATCAATTACTCTGAAAAATTGCTGAAAAATCGAAATCTTGGCCAAATTTGCAGGTTTGTCAGCAACGAAATCGCATTTCGATTGGAGATCTTCAGGTTTCGGAGCTTGAGAGCAGCAATTGAGATTGCATTTAAACTGCAGCCGAAAAGACGCAAAAAATCAGATAACGAAATCTCCAATTTTCGGCTTTACGCTTCTTGACTAGCTTTTTCAACGCTCAAATAACCAAAAGCGACCAAAAATATACCAAAAATAATATATAAAAATAATCGAAAAATAAAACTGAAAAATAAAACATAAAGATATCGCCGTCAACTCACTGTTCTTCGCCGCCGTTCTTCAGCAACCGGTATGTTGGAGACGACGGCGTTTTTCTTTTTTCTAATTTTCCAAACAAAAAAAAACACCTGCAACAAAAGCTTTAAAGCTACGGAATAAGAGAAATGAGAGAAAAATAGAATATGCAAACGAGAGTGAAGAGGCGATGAGCGTTTGTTTCACCTTCTCTGCAAACAGGTGGTGGTGTAATTTCTAGCAACTTTGAGGGCTTTTCGTCGGCATACTTATTGCATGAAACGGAAATGAAACGTCAAAAACCTGCGACAAGGAGAAAAGGGCATCGGATATTGGGCGTTGCAGGCATTGCTTTGCGGGAACGAGCTTCTTTTTCTGTTTCTTTCTTCTTCCTCCTCTCTCTCTCTCTCTCTCCTCTGGTTGTGTGTGGATTTTGGAAGATTTTGAGCAGAGAGACAAATAGATAGATAGAAAGAGAGCTCTGATGGCAAACTCCCACTCACTCACTCTCTCTCTCTCTCTCTCCTCTCTCTATCTCTCTCTACTCTCTCACTGCTTCGGTGTTGTTTGTCCGTGCATTGCTTGAGCAAACTCTCTCTCTCTCTCTCTCTACTTTCTCTCTCTATCCCAATCGCACACGACACGCCAGAAGAGCTAGGATTTAGTGGTGCTGGTGTATAAAGACGAACTTGTCCATACTCCGGTTTCGTTTTTACGAAGCTGGCCAAGTGTCGACGACCTCCGCCTGAGGGTAACGGCGCGGTTCGCCAGGTGGCGGTTAAATACTTGCGCCAAATTTTCTTTTGGAGTTTATTAGACATTTGCCCACGGAATTTTATTGGTCATTTTACTTTGGTCCTTAAATGTATTTTCCTTTTAATTTTATCCTTAATTTTTAAATATAACAACGATATCAGTTACAAAAGTTGACATAATCTTGGTGAGTGCAAATTCACTTTAGCTGGTTTTTTTTTAGAATGGATAACCTTAGAGCACTTCCACCTGTTATAGAATGGCAAGGGCAAGGGCAACTGATTGCCCTTCAAAAATAGTGTTTGCCTTTGTGCAACTCCACCCGTTAAGCAAGGACAAGAGCAAGGGTAAGGGCAAGAAAAAAATATTATTTAATTCAAATAATTTAATTTGTTCATTAAAAATAAAACGATTGTCTAATTCAAATAATTTAATTTCAACTATAAAGCAAACCACAGCATTACAACAACCATAATTAATTAAAAATGCATGAATCTTCTTCCACATTTTGTCGACCCTCATCTCATTTCCGTTGATCGGGTCATGAGTCACACACACCCAAGCCTCCATTAATGCAATATCTTCCGTGATCGACCAATTTGCCTTCTCACTCATAATTTTTTTTTTTTTGTAAAACAAGGATTTGGAAGGTGAAAAACAAATATAGTTTATGTCGGAAAAAATATTGAGTTGTGGTGTGAAGAATGAAGAAGATGATTGAGGATATTTATAAAAATATATATATATTTCTTCTTTTTTTTTATAATTTTTTTGAATTTTTAACGGTCGGATTAATCTTGGCCGTTCTTTTTTTTTTCAAAATTTAATCGAAACAATCTGGTAACTTTTTTTTTCCGTTTGAAATCCAACGGCCACAAAAACACCACGTCATAGAGCCGTTGGCTCTGGTTGACGTCACCCGACAAGCGTGGGTCCCACGCTGACAGCATAGTCAGCCACTCTCCCCTCCTCGCGCGTGTTGTGCACGCGCCTAATTAAAAATATATATATTTGTCGCTGACGTCAGCTTGCTTGTTGGCGCCAGCTCGGGCTTGAGGTTGGGCTTCCTTGGGGGCACCTCTTGCCCTTTACAATTTGGACCGGTGGAGCATGATTTTTGAGTTGGGAGGGCAATTGCCAAGCTTTGCCCTTGCAATTGGGCAATGGGTGGACTTGCCCTTATGGCCTTGGGCAACAAACTAAGAGATTTTTTAGACTCAACTTTCATAGCTTTTGCAAAATGAAAAGAGAGACGAGAGGCATAGTGAGGGCTCATAGTCGTGGGGAGTGAGATAGAATAATGGTGGACTATATTTTTTAGGGTTTTAACGTGTTTCATGAACCAAAGTAACAATGAAACAACCACGTACATTAAGATAGTGTTAAGAAATCTTTAAATCATATTATTATGTAAAATTAGCTACCATTATTGTAGGATGAACCGATCATTTTAGTGCAAACTATAATAACAACTCAAATCTAAACTGATCAATTCAGTTTAGTGAGTTTTGGTCAAAGTAGATGAGCTATTGAAATGTCCTTTAAATAAATGTCATTTGTTATTCTATGTCAACTTTACAAGGCTTGTAAACACATTTTTGAGAGTTCATAAACCAACTTAAAATGAAGAAAAAAAAGTTAAAGGAGCAAAATGAAAAATTCACAAAAATTAAAGGAGCAAATACAAAATGAACCCTTTACTTTATTTTTGCCATTACTGTTTACTTTTTAGTCAAAGAGGACAAGAAAAGTAAAAGTAAATATTGAAGAAAAGTTTTATCGATGAAAACAAGGTGACAGGCTGGGGCGGTAGGGGAATAAATGAAGCTCAACCGACAATGTCATTGAGAAGGGAAAAAGGTCAAAAGCGTCATTTAAGTGTTCTCAACTATAAACAGAAGACCGCATATTCTAATACTATAAAAGCTCAACATCCACTCTCTGGCAACTGCCATGTGGACCCATTGTCCGACGACGACGATGACAAACTGCACATGACGCCCGTGCCACGTGTCAGATCATACTTTTCCAGCGCAACCCCCGCTGATAGCTCCTCTGTCACCCCCAATTATGTTTTGGAAAGCAAAAGAAAAACATGGGAAAATGGTATTAAACTCTAAACTCTAAATTAATCCACGTTAATTCCACTCCTGCTCCTAATTAGGTAGTGTTAATTGGTTCATTAGGGTCATACTTTGGAATGCAATGTCCATTAGGTCAATCTGTATACAACTTTCGTTTAATTGTTTGTTCACAAAGATATAATTATAATTTCTAACTTCGTCGTTTTTAACTTAGCCGTAAAGAATGTTCATTCAATTCTTATAATTTATTAAGACTTCATATTCCAAAAATTTTATGCAAAACACGAATCTTAATTCTTGAGCTTTAGACTTAAAACTTAGAATATTAACTTAAACTTCCAACTTAAGAATTGAGATTTTAAACTTGGGAACCTAACTCGAATATTTGTACTCCAAACTCCAAACCCTAGATCTAAGACTTTTAACTCTATGGATTCGTTTGGAAGTATTTTTAAAATGGCTAAAAGTGTTTTTGATGAAAATGCTTTTAAGATTAATTCTTAGTAAAAATACAAGTGAATCCTAGAAAAACACTTGAAGTGTTTCGTGGAATAAGTATATAACTAGTGCTTCTTACAATAAATATTTTAAATACTTTTGGAATCTAAAAATATTTTCACCAAAAACGTTTTCAATCATTTTAAAAACAATTTCAAATAAAATCATAACAACAAATCTAAACCTCAGACTCCAACACAGTACTTGTAACCTCAACCTCGAAATCTATAAGACACGATAACAACCTTGACCGTATGTTCCAATTTTTTCCTAACTAGTGTTGATTTTGTAGTATGTGAGGGGTATGATATTGCTTTTCACAACAAACATGACAATAATATCATACCAGTGAGGCTTACTACGGTGAGAAGTAATTAAATTAGAACATTACCGCAAGCAAATGCTACCTTATATGCGATATTATAAAGTTCGGATATAATTCATGCATATTCAACATGTCGGAATACGACTACATATATAGCCGTATATACATACTAAAAAATATTATGCCAAGCAAATTAAAAATTTAAGGTTGGTAGAGTTAGCCCAAGACAAAACTATAAGCTCAGACATTCCGAATTAACATAATCATAATTAAAAAATGGTTGTGCTATTCACACATAATTTTTAATTTCAACATTCGGATCTAATAAATTAAAAAAAATGTAAAATTAAAAATTAAAAAAAATGTATGAGAAGTAAAACAGTATGTGTATATCACAACCCTTAAAAAAAATCATTCGGCTGCTGATCAATGGCTGTCAATCTAATTAGACAAATCCACAAGACAAATCGTGGTGGGGGCAACAAATAGGAGAAAAACCTTTGTTGATGCACTGACTGTTTTTGGACTTTTCATCACTACAATATAAATTTGTTATTTGTAAAATTCAACACCCTTTTGTCTAATTAGCAGGCACATTATGAATCACGGGTTGTTATCACGAGTATAATTTTGGAAGTCTAAAATTAAACATACCCAAGGTCCTAGGTTTATTCACGCCATCAACTAGTGTTACAGTCTATTGATATTTATTTTCATCTATAAGTGAGAAAATTCGTGTTTAATTCAAATGAATGACAATGCCGTATTATATTTGTGTTGAGTTTGATATCTGATTAGTGGCTACCCATTGTCTGGCCTAACACAATCCTCCTCTTTTTAGAGTAAAATATCCCATATACTAGTGCTCTTAGAGTAGAATATGGTGTATAAAAAATTAAAAGTCATTCATGCCACTAGCACTCAAGCTCAACTTTAGTACTTAATTATGGTTGATTTATTGTATGACTTAACTCAATTCTCTATTTTATCATTATAAATAAAAAAAACGTTATTCACACTCTAAACAAACTATAACTAACTGATTTAACGTCCAATTATTTTGAACTGAAATCACTTTCACTGTTTGAAAAACTGAATAAAACAATGTTTGAACATAATTTGGGATCAAAACATTGTGACAGAAACCTATTTTTACCTTAAATTGACTTTGATGAATTTTTTAAACCTAGACCTTTCATTTGTTAATCTTGGAAAGGCAATGGCAAAACCCTAGGCTTATCTCGCACAATTATAATATAATTTATACCCATTGGTGGTTTAGTGGTGTACATGTGATATGGTGGGCTAAAATTAGGAATTAAAAAAAGGCAAGGACTCAAAAAAGAAACAGCAACTTGTATGACACAAATTTGTATCAATAATGTAAAATAAGTGGAGAAAAATCAGCACATATTCTTATATTACTAATATCAGACGTCACTGTAATAATGTACCTGAATTATACAAGCCCTTCTTCCCAAAACGGCATATAATGCGAATTAAGGCATGTAGTGCGAATTAGGTAACTTAGAATAGTAGCAGAGCAATTTAGTGCCAAATGGGTTGGGACCAATATACTTCCACTAAAATATCACTTGGGTGCTGCCTACCATGCTAAAAAAGCTTGAAAATAATGTACTACTAACATTAAAATTGTGTTTTTTTTAGCAAATAGGTGAGCCTAAGCTTTAGTGTCTCCAATAAAAAGAAGGTGCAAGAGTTTGGCTGGCACTAGGTCACAGGCTGTGGCAGCAAACCATATCAGAAAATGTGTTTTTAATTTCTGTGCCTTTTGCCTTTTGGGAGTATAAATTTCTGTGATAAAAGTGCAAAAGTTTGGACCCTTTCGAGTGCTGCCAAAGTGACCAATTTTTTAGGGTTTATTTGTGTATTTTTTGTCTTATAATTTTGTGGGGGAAGGAGGTTGCAATTTGCAAAGGCAAATGGAGGTATAGCTTGCATTGACCTAATTACTATTGTCATTGTCTGTGTGTTTGATCGTGTGCATGTTCAAAGCTGAAACATTACCGAACAAAATTGTGAAAAGAAGACAAATATAAACTAATGTATTAAGATAATTTTGACTATATCAGATTCGTGACATTGTTCATTATAATACATTAATACATTAACTTGATATTTTAATCGAAAACAACCGATTCCGTTTAATAAATTACTTTCTTATCAGTTCACACTTCACACTAGGCTTTAATAGTTTGTAATTTTGTATTGATTTCTTTTTCCTATTCAAAGATATTGTATGGCATCAAGAATCAATGTACTATCTCGTTCAACTTTTCCGAATTCCCCCAATAATACTTTCTCATTGAATATTCGGGACGAGAGGGTAAATTTGAAAAAAGGAAGAGAAAACAAATGATTTACCCAAGGATGTGATGTGACCCATTAGAAAATGAATGATTTACCCAACATGCCCAAACGTTCTTATGCCCACTCGCCACTTAAATTTAGTCTTTGTGTTTTGAAAAACTAATTGGAAAATTTTTGGGTGGTACGTACCATTCAATAGTGTGGACATTAAATGACTCAGATTAATTTGCGTTGAATTTCAAATGAATCTTAAATCATTCAATAGTACGTATTATTGAATAGTACGTACCATTTAAGTTTAACCCAAACTAATGTGCTACTTGGAGAATCAATTACTCATGCCGAGAATATATTTTTAATCTTTCTATCTCACTTCTCATGTGCTAATTCATTTATCTCAGTCATAACATGTGAGTATGAACAGATATAGTCTTAAGATTTAGGATGGATTGGCGTTCTTGTGGTATTAGAATAGGGTGAGCAAGGACAAAGCCAGCTTTGAACTTTGGGGTGCACCGTGACGTTCTTATAGTGGGCTAATTATTAGAGTCAACAACTCGCACGTAAACAACTGTGGCTAATAAAACCCCCATATATATATTAATAGATAATTTTCTCCACCATATGCACGGTACACCCCAAAGTTCAAGACTGGCTCCGTCCTTGCTCACCCTATATATACATATAATGGGATTGCATAGCACTCATTATAGAGAAAGTGATAAACTACCTTTCCATTTATAATTTGATTGTGTCACATTTTCTGGCTGCCTAGTCACAACCATTGACAATTACGTACCCAAAAGATTCCAATGGCAAATAAACATCATTGAGAGCCCCTTGTTGGTGTGTACCTAAAAGCGATAATGTCAATGCCTACTCAATTTGTTTGGACTCAATACTCTCACTCATTCAATCTAAACCACTTCTTAGGTGGTCCTTTCTCTCGTTGCCCATGCCCTTTCATTTTTGTTGTTGCGTTGCCCTACAAGCTATGTTTATCCAATTTAATTCCTAATAGCTTAATCAATCTCTTTCATTCGTTTAAATTGTTTTTTCTTTAACAAAAAGCAATTAAGGACAAAGATTGCCATTTAAACATTGAAATAACAAATTTAAGTAGGCCGCAATGAAATAGACATTCAAAATTTAAGATTGAGATATGGTTGAGAGTATGCCAACAGTTGAATTTGTTCAGACATTTGATTTTGGATGCAGAGATTTAAGATCTTTTAAACTACTATGCACGACTTTACTTTTTAAATATAAAATTTAAACTCTGAATATGAAAAGTCGCTAATAATGTGAGTGAGATTGTAGGGCATAATAGCAACACTCAAAATGGTACGACCCGTCCCGAAAATTTTAGTATTTTATTCCCAAAAGTGGGAAATGACCAAAATGCCCCTGGTTGGGCAATGGTTGACTTTTGGTTGACTTCCGTGTCGTGACACGTACGACCTTTTTCCTTAGTGTTTTCTTGTTGTACTTGTCGTTACGAGCGCTTGGACGCGAACATGACGATATTTGGAGTCCGAACGAAGATTCTACGGGACGTTAATCTTGGCGGCGTTCCCGTAATTCCAATTTGGATTTGTGTTTTGTAATTGGGCTTTGGACCTTGGGCCCAATAAGCCCAGCCCACTGATTCTGTCTCTATCCTTCTCCCTCACTCTCTGTCACTCTCGATCCCTCACTTTGCCTCACCTTCCCTCTCTCCCGTCCACTCCTCCTCGAGCCAATTCAATGGCTTTGCTTCCATTTCCAGGCAAACCACCCAAACCACCATCTGAGCAACCCCAACTCAGCATAACGAGCCCTACAACCCCAGATCATCAGACAAGTGTCGACCTCTTTTTCAGCTCCTGAAGAAGAATACCACATTTGAGTATAGACGATGGTTGATAGAGTAATCCGTGATCATAATTTCCAGTATGAGTACTGCGTATCATCAACTTGATGAATTAATTTCAAGATATAAGGCTTACGGTTCTAGAAAAGACCTGTTGTGCTCTTACACGGGCCTCGCAACGCCTACGTTGCTCTTTGGAGAGCACAGTACGATTCATAGATCTCTCGGTTCGAGAAAGGATCCGGCCTAATTCACTAATTAGTGAGAAGCTACTGTTAAATAAAATTTTTTTAATAAATAAATAAATAAAAGTGGCAGCAATTTAGGGAACATGGACTCTAGAATATAGTGGAAAGCAAAATCTAAAGGTGGAGATTAAGCCAACAAAAGCATCTGAATCATTCAAAATAGATAATTGTATACATGGAGGCAGTTACTCTGAACGTGCAGAAGAAAATGGCCCATTACTTCCACCCACACATGGAATCAGGGAGAGGGCTCCCTCAACTGCCTATCTCTAAATTGCCTATAAAAGGCATCGCTGCAAAATCAGAGGAAGAGAAAGAGAGAAAAAAAGGAAGAGAAGAGGAACAGCAGAAAGCACTTGGAGAAATACTGCAGAAGTATTGAGAGAGTTTTACAGGAGGTAAAAGCAAAGAGAGTTCGCATTAATTCCACGAAGGAAGAAGGCACAACGGAAGCAAAAAGGAAATCATATCTACAAACCAAAGAGACTTAAAGCAAGCAACGGGAAGAGAAAGCTTTCTCTTGAAAGGTATAAAACATTTCCATTTTATTCTTTGTTAAACATGCAAACGTGTTCCAGATATTTGCAGCTTATTAAAAAGATACAAAGACCGTTAGAATCTATGCAACCAAGCCTTGCTGCCAAATTCGCTGATGAGACTCTGTCAAGATTCGTTCTGGCTTCAACCGTCAACCAGTGACCAAAGTTCCAGAGCGAGAAGTTACAACCAACGTTGATTTTGAAGGAGTGAACCAGAACAACAAAAAAACAGCGCTATCTCCGCTCACACTTGCAATTTCTCCAAACGAAACTCCAAGAGGAAAGCAGCCAAAGTTTTCCTGCGATGTAAAAGGGTCTCAAAATGAAGCTTAAGTGAAAAAGAAGCGAAGCTGCTGCCAGTGCTGGAAAAGAAGGCTGCGTACAGAAGACTGCTGTCAAATGGTACAGCTGATGTTCGAAGAAGAAGACTGCTGGCTGCATACGGAAAAGAAGGTTGAGCTAACACGCAAGTGCACCGAATGGTGCAGCTGCAGTCCAGAAAAGAAGGCGGTGCTAATGCGCAAAGTGCTGTCCGAGATGGAGAGAAGAAGAAGATCGCTGTGCAAAGCCTACAGAAGAGCACCCTTGCGTTGGATAAGAAGGCTGCACTTACGTGCAAAGTGCACCAAAAATGGTGCATGTGCTGTTCGAGTTGCTGACAGAGTGAATACCACACCAAAGAGGCGTCAAAAAGACCCTGTACATGAACACCTTGCGAGGTCTTCATGTCGTCGCACCCGCTTGATAGAACACCCGCAATCTCTTCTATGAGCACCAAAGACAGAGAAAATAAAGGATTAAATCAATCCGTTAACTACTTCCGAAGACCAAAAAAAAAGGTGGTTATTACCATCATTTCAACCCTTTGCTGTCGAAGAGTGAAAAAAGAAGAAAAGAAATAAGCTCTGAGCTCTGCACCTCTAATATCGAAGACAACATGTTGAAGGCCTCACAAAACCAAAGCAAATGGATCATTGCATGCGTACAAGCTTGGGACCACCGAGTTAATGTCAAAAGTGCAAGAGCAAAGCTTTCATCCAAAATCTAATGTCTTTTTGCACAATAGAAGACAAAGAGTCTGGCTATAAAAGGCATTGATAAAAAGAAAGGTGTTCTGCTACTTGCTTTTATGCATGCCATTAACAATATGAAAGCAAGGACTTGATCACTTGCTGTGCTGCTGTGCAAAAATTAAGGCAAGGCAAACTATAGATTAACAATTCGTGGTTTTATTTGAACCAGATTATAAGGCTGCAGCAGATCGAGAAGAGAGCTCCAAGGCGAAGGCCGACGAGATAAATGTCAAGAAAAGCAAAGTTAAAGGAGGCTTACATGCTCTGAAAACCATCTAGCTCAAAGCTCGTCTAACTAAACCCATGCACAAGACAAAAGTGAAGAAGAAATATGTGTTGCTGCGGTGCAAGTTGTAGACAAACGAAAGGCTACAAGTAATGCCAATTAAAAGTCCAAAGCACACTTGTATCATCAAGTCATAAACAGAAAGACCACATGAAGCAAGGAAAGAGTCGGAAATTCAATCAAATCAAAGTGTTAAATGGAAAGCACGACTGCATGCCAGCCAACAACTAAGCTCGTGAGGGATTTCAAACATTCAACTCACAGAAGATCAAAAGCTAGCTACAAATTAGATTGCACTAATTGCAATCTTTGCTTTCTACAAGACAGCACGCCAAGAGGCTTCTATGCAAATAAAATGGCAAACCAAGCCTACCAAGGTGGCAAGTCACGTTGCCATGGACAAAGCCAAATGAAGCCTATCAAATACTAAATTCCCAAGTCAAATTAAGGATCCTCCAATGTATCAATTAGTAATTAATTGATACAAAAACACAAATCGGTTGTCTTCACTTGAAGCCAAAAATACAAATCAAATTCCAAATCCCAAATTGTCAAATGGTACAAAACCAATCAAATCATTCCAAATAAACTATAGATTCATTATTGAACTACGCCGGTTTGATCCCGCCAAGGGTACGTAGGCAATCTAGAGATTCAATCTAGATGCAACCGCATAAGACCAAAAATAAATCCAAATCAAATCCCTGGTTTATACAAACCAAATTTACTCAAATACTCCAAATCCATCCCAAAGAACTACGAGTGGCTTGATCCCTTAAAAGGGGTACGTAGGCAATTTAGGTCTTTACCTAAATACAGCCACAAAACCAAACAAACACACCAATCTCCCAAAATCCTTGTTTTCTTCATACTAGAATCAAAGGGTATTCTCTTGTAACAAGAGATTGTAATTGATAGACATGTAGTCTAAAATGGGTCGAACTCAAAATAATAAAGCCCTCCTCTACAACGAATGAAGGGTGAAATTGTGTTGAATTTATTTTGTGAAAATTTTGTTCAACAGCTACTGAACTTTTATATTTGAAAAATATTTCAGGAGGGATCTCTGAAATAGACGGTTTTCTTCAAACGGAACGAACAGAGATAGAATCAGACCGATTCCCTAAATGCCTTTCTGGATATTCCTCAATGTCCCGGCTATTCACGGAACGTGAGAAGCAGATGAATAAGCATCTGCTTCCGGAAGAAATCGAAGAATTTCTTGGGAATTTCTTTTCCGTCGATACGCCCTGCAATTTGTACTTGAATTCCTTTTGTACCTGCCTGTTCAGTTAATTCAACAGCCTTTTTCATTGCTTTGCGAAATGAAATAGGCCAGACCAACCTACAAAAACGAAGCGGTCCCTCCGTAACCAGTCATCCATAATATCAAATAAATCATTTTCGTCTTTGGTAAATTTACCAAGGGCTATAGTCATAGTGATCTTTTAAGAAGGATCCCAAAGAATCGATCTTTCTTTTAGTTGTTGAATCTCTCTTTGATTGATCAATGTGTGATATTCTGAATCCTCAGATACAGGAGCGAAACAATCAACCTATTGATATTGGAAGACCCAAAAGATTCTTCCAATGTATCATTTCTGGGTCTAATGAAATTCATAGGTATAGGAAAAAGCCCTGTCAAATAGAGATTTTTTCTCGAGATAGATGCAAGATTCTTTCTCCTGCCCTTCACTTAGAATAGAAAGAAAAGTCCATTTTTCAGCACGCACTAATTCCTACTGTCGGTCGAATAGCCTTCTTGTGTGACCTTCAAAGCCTGATTAATGCGCAAGAAAGAATTAATAAAACAAATCAAAGTTTAATTAAATTTATTTCAATTATAAAAGAGTCACTTTCTAATACTAATATTAGTCTTAATCAAAAAAGTTAAATTCCTATATTAAGACATGAACGAAAAAAAAAATGCCACCCATAACATCTATGTCAGCTTTTCTGTCCCCAAGGGAGTTATTCATGTTCAAGCAAGTTTCAACAATACCATTGTGACTATTACATATGTACGGGGTCACGTAATTTCTTGGTCTATCTTTATCCATGGATCCTTTACTCATACTCATTCAATTAGAAGTATTGATCTAATTAAAAAAAAATATTATGTTTCGTAATCTCATAATCCAATTTTTCAATTTTTAATTGATTCTTGGATACAAATCACGAGAATGTATATTCTTCCTCGAATTTTTCATTGAGAGGTAAAGGATAACCCAGAAACTCCGGTGAGACCCCGATTCTTCCCCGTCGAGTTTCTTGTCGATTTTGACCTCGACAGTCCTCGATCTTACCCTCATTCGACTCCTAGTGAGTCCTAGGGTAATATTCAGGCTTTGCATGTTGGAATCCAGCCTGAAATGGATGAACTGAATCGGTCCTTTTGGACCCGTGGATTCCCTTCGAAATTTCGGCCATCTCCGGCCATGTTTTGGCCCCCAAATTGGTAATTTCTGAATCCTTGTCTTCCCAGCTTCATTTTGGTATATTACACGTGAAAAATGGTTGAGATTTAACTGAGATATGTTGTTTTGAAAAATTCCGGTGAAAAACCCAGTTTCCGGCGAGACTCCGGCAGGCGGCGACGATGCGACTGCCGGAAGTTGCAGCGGTCACCGGCGAGCTGACGTCAGCCAACTGGTCGTGAAATCATCAGACCCGGTCCAGACCCGGTCCAGACCCGATCGGACCGGGAATATTCCAAAGGTATATTCTGTTCGTTAACTAACGGCGTTAACGGAATATTCTAATGGCATTAGAATATTCCGTTAACTTTAAAAAAATATTCTAACAGCGTTAGAATATTCCGTTAACTTTAATGGCTCGTGTAACAGTGCGTGTGAGGGCGCGTGCGGGCCCGTGGTGGCCTTCCACCGGCGCATGGGGGAGTGTGGGACCTCACAGCGGCGTGTGGCGGCAAATAAGGCCATTTGGCAGCGCGTGGCGGCGCGTGCAGTGATGCACGGCTGTCCACGGCGGCGTTCATGGGTTTTCCTACCCCGGAACTCCAAATTTGAGTTCCGTACTCTGTTTTCTTCGTAGTTTTTGGTTACTTTATTAATTGTGGGTGTTCTAACTTAGGTTTGACAACCCGTGGAGTACGGAGAGCGTACAAATAAGCAATTTCGGCAACAGTCATTGTGAGTGGGCCCTTTCTTTATTAAATTATATATTATATGTGTGTTGAGGAATAATATTATGCTTATGCTTTGAATTGAGATTTACAGTTATGTTGAAGTGAACCTTGGATTTAATTACTACCTTATACTTGGTTTACTTACTACGTTACTTGATTTTACTATTTCAAGTATTTTAGCATATTATCGGTATTTTGGATATGGTATCCGAGAATACCAATTTAGAAAGTTTATTACGAGATTTACTTTACAAAAGAAATACCCCAATTTATTTTATGAGACTTTACCTGTGGCATGTTTTCATACCCGCTCAATTAGGATTGCTTACACGGTGTCTATAGTACTATCCGGGGCCAGGACCAGCTTCACGTGTATGTTCACACTGCACCGACACGCTCACTTTGGATCCATCGTAGGTGCCAGGCTGTTCTAGTTGCCTTGGCATTCTAGAACTCGTTGTGACGCGCTTAGCGCCAACCTCACGTGTATGAAGTACTTGAGCGTAGATTATTACACCCAGCCTGTTCATGGCAGAATATCTCTCAATGAGCTCGTGTGTTTGCACTGCCTACTGAGCGTACCCCGATTTTCGTATTGTGATTTATGTTACCCGATTTCACTAATGCCACGGAGGCTTATGTTATTATTGGATTTCTCGTATTGTCTTTCATGTGTTGATTTATGCGAAAGACTTTATATCTCGATTTTGTGGTTATTTACCCGTTTTGGAAAATAATTACCTTTCCCTTCTCAACTGTTTTTCATACTTATTATGTAGTATGATTTTTAGAACTATTACGGGTTTTACAGCGAGGGGTTAGTATTTTCAGGAAAGAAAGGTTTTAGAAAAACTATTTGTTCTTGGCCCATTCACCTTTCTGTTTTGCGCTCCTCCAGGTTTAGTAGGCTTGGAGCTGTTGACGTCGACTCGTGATGGCATACTTCTTCCTCAGTGTAGGAATTCCTTTACTAGTAATTGTAATTACTCTAGTATTCAATGCTACCAAACAGTTATTCTTTTATTAATCTCTTTCCGGTTCACTCACACTTCAGTGCACTCAACCTTTATTTTAATTCAATTTCCTTTTAATTACTCTTTTATCTTTCAAATGGCTTTCGTCACCTCACGAGGTGTCGCCCAGCACCCTCGGCTTTTGGGTGTCCACATGTACATCCGGGTCGGGGTGTGTCACAAAACATTGTTGTAATCATCAATTTAATTTTGATGGTCTTCAACGCAAGTCCTTTTGTTACCATGTCTTACAATTCATTTAGGGCTTCTTTACTTATTAATAATGGAAAAATAAAAAATCAGATAATTTTGGAATGGGAAAAAATAAAGAAAGAAAATTGGATTAACACCTCATTCTTGTTAATCAAATTGTTGAAATTGGGTTATTTCATTACAGATTTTAAGTAATCACATTACATATTATATGGAAGTAAACGTAAAGGAAATCATGAAGGGAACCCATTCCTTTTTTTTTTTATTCCCATTACTGATAAGTAAACGAGCCATCAAGGTCTTCTTTCAAAACTTTTCCTCTATACCACTTTAACAATTATAGGGGAGATATTTGCTTTGTCCTTTTGGGCACCAATATTTATCAAATATAGTCAAAAGTTGACCCTTAATTTCAAAAATATCAGTTTTAATAATAAAAAATATCATAGCCAGAAAATGCATTTCAAAAGACTTAAATGCCCTCAACCCATTGTTTTAGTGTTTTATTCAAACTAATGAGCATGAAATTATCTTAGCATTACCACCTGTTTTAAACAATTGAATTGATTACAAAAACATATTATATGACCAACAAAAAGTTTTAGTGTTTTATTCAAACTAATGAGCATGAAATTATCTTAGCATTACTAATTGTTTTAAAACAATTGAATTGATTACAAAAACATATCATAAGGACCAACAAAAAACAAAAGCTAATAGACTAGTTTGCTGGCTCGTTTGGAAGAGTTTTTAAAATGGACACCAGAATTCGAGGCATGCTGATCGTCACTCATTTTGGAGTGACGAAGTCATGAAATGGAAAAGATGTAAGAATTGAATGAAAAGTTAAACCCGAAGTCTGAAATTTGCAAATAAGAAAAGAAGAGTGTGCAAAATGAGTTTGAACTCTTAATACAGGCTTGCAGTGTCAAAACATAGAAAAAGTGCAGTAAGGAAAATAATATTCCCATCCCGAGGGATGAATACTAAAACAAGTAAGGAAACTCTTCCTACATTCTCGGAAGTGCAAAGTGCAAGTCAACTGGTGCCAATAATCTGAAGGATAAATTGCGGATTAACCGAGTTCATTAAGCAACATCATTAAGCATGCATTTAACAATTAAAGGCGGAAACATGCTTCTATGCACTTAAAACGAAACTTAACCCAAGAAATTCAAAGCCTAGTAGATATGGTGAACCAAGACTCAAATCAAAACAAATTTTGAGTTGAGAAATCTTATACCTTTGTAGGTTCCTCTTTGCCTAAGCAAAGGCTAATCACCCATGGAGAGGGCTTTCATTCCAAGCTTCTTTGCTCCAAGAACATTTTCGAAGGATGATCAAAGAATTGGTTTCTCCAAGTTCCCAAAGGAGGGAACCTCTAAGTCTCTTCACCAAGGAGAGTCTTGATGAGAAGATGAGTGTCCTAGAGGAAATAGATTGCTAGCTAAATTCCTCTAGGGAGCTAGCCTCTTTGAGAGAAGAGAGCATTTTCATGCTCAACCATTCTCCCAAAAGAAAACCCTTAATCTTGAAAATTCTATAAAGTTTCCTTTATAGCTTTTTCAACAATGTAGTGGCAAACTTGCAATTAAAGCAAGTTTGCTATACATTCCCTTATAGCCGGCCATATTGGGTTCTTTGAGCTATTGGGCCCTAATCTATTATTAGCCATTAAGTTGTCATACAACTTAAGTCAATGGGCTTGACATTCGAAGCCCATTGGGCCTTGAAGCCCAAAAACAACCCGAGGTCTTTAACGAACTTATTCGTTTGATTAATTAACATATTAACTAATCCTTGCCATAAATAATTAAACCATTTAATTATTCTTACTCATCTCCATTCTTTGCATCAAACTCTACCTTACACGGTGTGCGATCCATTAGGTTCCTTTTAGCGAGGCAGTGGAGGATTAGAACTCTTTCAAATCATTTGTGAATTGAAACTTACTTTCAATTCTCCCTTTAGTGATCATACACCTTTAGGGCTACCACAAACCATGAGTGACACCTAGCAGTATGTCATGGCTACCCAAGCTAATCAGAAGAGGTGGAGAAACCTATTCAGTTAGGATTGCAATGCAATACGGTCCTTCTCTAAAACAATACTCTCGACCACATTGTTTGGTTTGATAGTTTATTCATGTCTACTATCCAATGTGATTCCTTTACTTATATGATTACCTTGAATATGATTTGGAACGACTTCCTAAATCTTATTCATACTCTGGCCAGAGATTCTTAATCATATCATAGAGTATTCTCCCTCAAACCGTTTGAAGGTTAGAGATCCCTTGTTGCACATTCACTTGCCTCCATGGCTAAGTAGCTTAACCCCAACGATGCCGTGGACACCCTCGGATGGGGTGCCTTTGACACAATCAAAGATTAAGGACCTCACCACAAGACAACTGTGATGCCTCAGGTCAAAGGACTAATTTGCATTATCCCAACTATGAGTTCTCATGTGACATGAACATGAAAACTCATCGTTGATCGCGTTCAGTGAACTCATTCCATATTGAGCACCTACATGCTTGTCTTGGTGTTAGTTACACCAATGACTCGAGACTAGTCACTCTCCCTGAGAGAAGACATAACATGTACTGATCTTAACGGACTGTCAATGCCCAATTGGCAATCCTATTCATCAGGAACGTTTAGGATATGTCTATGATCGAGAATGGTCTCATGAACCTAACTTGTTTAGATTACATTCTACTAAGCACATATTCCTTGGACTTATTGTTTAAGCATATAACATTTATATGAGACTACTTTAAACAATAATCATTGCCCTTTATATCAAACTAAATTAGTTTAACATATGAAATGTCCGTAAAGTATCATCATATGATTGGATTTAGGGCACATTTCCAACATAATCCTCGTCCGCCAAGCTCAGTCCCTAAGCCTTGGGGTGGCGCAAAAACATAAAAGGGTGAGTGGGCCAAAGAAGTAAAGTTTTTTCTGAAACCTTTTTCTAAACTTCAAAAATAATAACCCCTCACTGTAAAACCCGTAGTAATTTCCAAAAACACACTTTTGTAATAAACTAATAAAGTAAACACTAAGCGTTAGAAACAACGCTCCAAAGGATACGGGTACACAAAGAATTAAATAGCATAAGTAAAATAAGTTCACTTATCAGATAAATACAGGCACACAAATTCATGCAGGAAGTATCCACATGAACAAATTGGGTGTTATAATTACACTCTAGTACTACATGCAAGTGAAGCTGGCGCTAAGCACATTACAACAAGTTCTAAATGCAAAAACAACTAGAACAAACTGGCACCTACGATGGATCCAAAGTGAGCGTGTCGGTGCAATGTGAACATACGCGTGCAGTTGGTCCTGGCCGAGACAATACTAACACTGTGCAAGCATATATGATAAGTAACAGTAATAAATGTATAATCACGCCAACAGTACTTTCTAAAATTCATGTAAAATGAAGTAAGGATATTTAGTAAAATCATTTATAATTTCTAAGAAATATGACATGATATACAATAATCACAAAACACATTCCAAGAACACATAGTATAATATATAGTTTAAAACAAACAAACCCTCTCACTGGTAAGTCGCCGGGTCGTAGCCGCCATATCTAGCCTGGCCTCGGTACTTCTCAAGACAGGTCTCACCTATATGAGAAACTACTAAACTACTCATTAAAGAAGTCAAATCTAAATTTTTACTAAGGAAAAGACTTAAATATCCCTTTGTTTGCTCATTTCGGAAATTAAAAGTATCGGGAAAGTGACACACGCTCCTCTACGGGTCGCCACAAGACTGCAAGGAGCGTCACGCGCCTCCCACGTGCCCCCAAGCGCCGGCTAAGGGTCGGTTACACGAGCCTTTAAAGTTAACGGCATACCTTTAACTTTAACATAAAATCCTAGGTTTTTAACGGAATATGCTAACGGCGTTACGGAATATTTCGTCACCGTTAGGGAATATTCTCAGTCCAACCGGATCTGAACCGAGTTTGATGACGTCTAGACGGGGTTGGTTGATGTTAGAACCAGATTTGCTGACGTCAGCTCTCTGGGCGCCAACTTCTGACAGCCGCTCGTTGCCGCCCGCCTTCCGCCGGCCAGAGGTTTGCCAGAAACTAGGGTTTTTTTTTTTTTTTCCCGAAATCTTTCACGAGGTCAAAACAGGGTCAAATCTCCACCATTTTTCACGGATAATATGTCAAAATGAAGCTAGAAAGACGAGGAACTTGAATTTAACTAAACAAAATTCAAAAAGTGACTGGAAGTGGCCGGAAAATCCAACAAAAGCTTTCGCCCAAAAATGAATGTTATGGTTCCTTGCATGCAACGCTTGGAAATTGAACTAGGACTCGTGGGGAATCGTTTGGTGGTGAGAACGAGGTCGATCGGGGTCTCGATTGTCCAGCATCACGTCGAAAAAAATTTGAAACTTTTGGCCGGAGTTACTGTACAATTGGGTCTGCGGTTAGAGAAGCTTGCAGGCTCAGTTTTGGTGTGGTGGTGGTGAGTTGAGGAGGTTTGGTGTGAGATTTTGTGAAAAACTCAAAGGTGATGGTGGTGGTTGCTTTCGGTAAAACAATGGAGGTGTGTATGTGTGTGTGTGTGTGCAGGGAACAAGGAACATAGAGGGAGACAGGCTGAGTAGAGGAGAGAGGGAGAGATGTTGAGTGGGTGGTACAATCCCACAACAGAAAAACAATCTCATTTAAAGAGAAGGAAAATTATAAACAATTTGGATGTAGTTTTGTCCAAAAGTAAGTTTGAGCTGGGTTTTCAGAGTGTGCAGAGTACTCTGGTTCCCATGCAGGCACACAGAAAACAGCCCACATGAAACTAATACAGGAAACGGCAAATTACCATTTTACTCTTGCACATAACTTGTTCGTTACAAGTCCGAACAACATTCTGTTTGTGCTCACACGTTTGTGACGAAGAGTACTAAACAAATATCACAAGAAAAGTACAAAATTACGAAGAGAATTCAAAAGTCTACGTAGGGTTCCGCTTGGCCCAACGCGGGCATTTTCATAAATTTATAACTTCAGGGAATAAAATACAATAAAGTTAAGGGCGGGATGTAACATAAAGTGCGCACATAACTAGTACTTCTGACAAAAAACACTTAAAGTGCTTTTGGAACTCAAAAATTAATTTCACCAAAAACGCTTTTAGTCATTTTAAAAGCAGTTCCAAACGAGCACATCTTCTCTTATTTCCCTGTTGTTTGCTTTCCCTTTGTTGTTTTTTGTTTGCTTGTCTCTTATTTTTATTTTTTATTTTTTTACATATATGACGAAATGTATGTCAAAACAATGAAAAATAAAATTATTCTATTTCTATAAAAATACACAAATATCAATGAAATCAATTACAACCGAAGACTCAAATATACCAAAAACATTGCTTTATAGTTTATGCTAAAGGAATTCACTCTTTAAAAAATATTCAACGGAAGGAATAAACTACAAAAGTAAAGGGAAAACGTAGAAGATGAATAATTCATAAAAGAAATCACTATTATACTGTCACATCCCGGACTGGTTCCGCCGTAGCATGATATTGTCTGCTTTGGGAACTCACTGGCTTCGGATTCAATCGGAACTCTAAAGTTAAGCGAGTTTGGGCCAGAGCAATCCCAGGATGGGTGACCCACTGGGAAGTTGCTCGTGAGTTCCTAAAATAAAAACCGTGATGGCGTGGCTCAAAGTGGACAATATCGTGCTACGGCAAAGCCGGTCCGGGATGTGACAGAATGGTATCAGAGCCACTTTGCCGTTGGGTACGGATGTGCCAGCGAGGATGCTGGGTTCCTCTTAAGTGGGATGGATTGTGACATCCCCATCGACCAACGGAGAGGGGGTGAAGTGCCTTATATGTACATGACTACCTCCATTTAGCACGAGGCCTTTTGAGAGCTCACTGGCTTCGAATTCCATCGAAACTTTGAAGTTAATCGAGTTTGGGCTAGAACAATCTCATGATGGGTGACCCACTGGGAAGTTGCTCGTGAGTTCCCAGAAACAAAACCGTAAGGGAGTGGCCCAAAGCGGACAATGTAGTGCTACGGCAGAGCCGACCCGGGCTATGACATATACTCACTGTAGTTCAACTAGGTCTACACAGCTCTCCACCGTTTTCCACGATCAGTCCATGCTTCCACACATCTCCAACCGTTTCTTACGAATAGGGTTTTGTTGTCATACTCTAATTTTCATCTATATAGGGTTTTCATTAAGAAGTTCAACTTTAAGGATATTTGTGTCTATTAAAATGGCTTTTTGGCTATATATGATATTTCTAATAAATACTCTTTAGGGACAAACTTTGAAATACTCTTTGATAAAGGGTAATGCTAGAGAGACCAAAATTTTTAAATCAAATGATGTAGCAGTTGACGGTTGACTTTCTTTTTTAAAGTTATGAAATCATTAAATCTTACTTTATTACCACATCATTTGGTTTATAAATTTGGTTTAAAATATTTGGTCTTCCTAACCCGTTTGATAAATACTCTTTGGGGACACCCACATTGTGGTTGATTTAGGGAATGCAAATTTAAATCACTCTATGAAATTGAACAATGTTATAAAATTAATAAAAATATTTTTTTTTAAAAAGTGATGAAGTGGGGAGGAGTTTAGGGTAAAAGCATGAAAGGAAATTTTTGGAAGGCCATCATTGCATGCCAACATCATCATTCATAAACTATCCCAATGACCAACAATTCAAACCAATTCAATTAATAAATGAGTTTCATGCTTCTGTCTTATTTCTGTCAACTAATGCTTTAATCCACACAAAAAAATAAAATAATGATACAATGATACAATAACGCATATTACTTAATAGAAAATTCAAATTTGATTGATATAAATTGGACAATGTTAATGGAATACATATTGGGTCTGAAATTTGTATAGGTTTGAAATTGTCACCCTTTGTTAATGGTATATATTTGAATTATGTTAATCGTATACACATCGTGTTTGAAATTAACACTCCTTGTCTTAGTCTTTTATATATAAATAGTATTCAAGTGGAGATTTATGACCCGTTTAATACCTCGAACCGAAACAACCCAAATCCGGCACAAGACGACCCATTCCCGCTCCCGACTCACGCGACCGGATTCTCGAAACAGGCCGGACATGGCATGAAGCCCAATTCAGAAAGTTTTGAATCATCATGCATTGGGTCGTATTTGATAAGGCTGTCCCAGAAAGGCAATGTAGATGGGCCCATAGAATTTTGAGGAATTCAAACTTGCTAAAGTCGGCCGGGTCCACCCGGTCCAGCCCAAACAAGTTAATTTTGACTGAAAATAAAATTAACTGTTCACCGGGTTACCATCTTTACCATGGTTAAATCAACGAAAAATTTGAACTTGCATTGACTGCAATGCCCTCCACATAGAAGCGGCAGTCACGCGTGGTTAATGCTGCCATAAAGGGTCGATTCTGTACTTTCACGCATTGAATCCATCATACGATGGGCCTGATCCGGGCCCACTCCCCAGCTCTCGCAACAATCGAGATACCAAAAGCACCGCTTTCACACAACCCAATATTCAGATAATACCCTCTACGAAACAAAAATTCAATCCAAAAAACGAGGGCATATTAGTCATCACAGAAAATATTTCGCTTTCGCTCTCAAACTTTTATTATTTTTTTTCATTTCCCTCCAAACAGAAATTTCAAATTTACCAAATAGTCCACCCAATTAGGAAACAAGCCCGGTGTCCATATCTAGCACGCAATCTGTGCCGTCCGATGTGGCTTAGCACTAAAGACACCCGCTGTCCCACAACTCTCAGCAGTTAATTTCCAACCAATTACATACCGCCACGTAAGAGCCAGCTAGATTATTTATACAAATCACTTTCTACGGTTTTGTTTTGTACCAAAAAAAACTGCTGCTGTGAAACTTTCGCGGGCATTTGCATCAATTTCAAATCGAGTAAACCCTAGCGGCCCCATTTTCCCTCTCTCTCTCTCTCTCCTCCGCCTCTGCGTTTGCTCTGCTACCAATTATTAATTAATTAATTATTTATTTTTGGATTTTATCTCAATATCTGTGGCTACGATGCTCGCGCTGCTCTGGGTTTCGCTTTAATTTTTTTATGGAAGGTTTGAAATTTCTTTAATTTTTTGCTTAGTGTATGATTTTGTTGTGGATTGGACGAGCTACGGGCTATGGTTCAATTCGAATTTGGATAATCTAGGGTTTCTGAAGAGTTTTCTGTTTGTGATTTTGGTTTTTAGGGATTGAAATTGGAAAAGGGCTGGAGGCGATCTCAAACCCTAAAAAAGGTATAGTTCGTAAAAATTTCGATATTTAGTTAGCAATTTTATTCTGATTTATGGTGGTTTTTTTTTTCAGATTTAATTTCTGTTTTGGTTCGGAAGCTAAAGATTGAAATTTTGTGTTTCAGATTTGATAGCTTATGGCTGCTTAGGTATTTTTGATTGAATTGAGAAATTGGAGATTTATTTATTGGGAAAAAATTGGAGATTTTTTTCCACAATAATTTGGGGGTGAAATAAAAGGAGGGGAAGATGGGGAAAGTGTCTCCAAAGGAGAGGAATTCGAAGAATCCGAAACAGAAGAAGCGGCGGGGTTCTGGCAACAAGTATCTGAAGCCGGGTGCTCTTGCCCAGCTTAAGTACAACAAGGTGTCTTCAGCTAAGTCATGTACTGATCTTGGGAGGAAAAGGGTGGCTGTGTTTGAGACCAAGAAAGTTGACGGTGACGTGGTGCTTGAAGATAAGGCTATTGATAAAAGCCCTTTGATGTTGTCCCCTGTGAATTTGGTTAGACAGAATAGTTTGTTGAAAACTCCAAAGACCCCTCGAGTTGAAGACTGTGAGTCGGAGTCCCGGCTTGAGTCCCTTCCCATGGATTTGCTGGTATTGTTTACTATTACAAACCCTTTGTTCACTATTTCAGTGTTCAGTTTTTACTATGTTGATTATGTTTTTGTTTGTGGTATATATGCAGACTTAGCGTCATTTGTGCTTATAGAAATTTGTTCTATGTCTCATATAAATCATTTATCTTTGTAAATGTGACATGCCACTAATATTTTCCGAAAATCTGACAGTCAGAGAAGATGGTTGTTTTATGATTTATTTGTATTTACTTGGGTTGACCAATTCCTTGCTGTACCACTTTTCAATTTTGATATCTGGTTAAGGTAGACAATATAGGATAGTAAGTTGAAGCATTTAATTTTAGCATGCGGTTTCTCAATAATTCTTTATTTGTGTTCTTGTGTTTAGATGAATTGAGATCTGTAGTGTTTCTTTGTTTCTTGCTTTCTATACTAGTGTTGATGTTTTTTTGCAGAAAGAATTGATTTATATTGGATACTGTTTAGTTTGGCAAAATTGCTTTTAAATGTCTAAAGATACAGTTCATAGGCGCAGATGAGCTTTGTAAGAAGTTTGATAGAACTGCGATCTGCTAGGTCTTTGATCTATGACAATACTGTAAAGTATAAGTTGTCATCGCCTTTAATCCTTTCTTGAGAGATAGATTCTACTTTTTTTTTCTTATTTTGGAACCAAATTTGTGCAGTGTTTATGTTTCAACTCAAAACTGGATCTTTGAGTTTGATACATGTTACGGTGTTGTCTAGATAAACTAAAGACATGGCATGAATACTGTCTATGTTATAGTTGAGGACCTGCAACTGTTTACTTACATGCGATCTCAGAGACATGGGTATAGATTTTTTTCAATTTGATATATCTTTGTACTTGTTGTACTGATTCCTCTTTTTGCAATTCAAGGTTAAATTATTGTGTCACCTGCACCACGACCAACTGAAGGCGGTTTTTCACGTTTCTCAGCGAGTTAGAAAAGCTGTAAGCCCCTCTCTATCTCCATGTACATATATGCATATGAGCACATTCATACGTTTTGTTTGATTTTTAGTTTGAAGATAAATGACCTTGCATGTTTATACTCTTGAAAACAGGTTGTAATTGCAAGGCAGTTCTACTTTAATTATACAACTCCAGATCGCTCTAGACAGGAGATGTTGAATACAGTGACACCCCATCCCGCAGAGCACTGGCCTTTTCTAAAGTTTGTATTCTAAACTATGTTTTGTAACTGTTTATTCTGTCCAATGTGTTTCTTCTTTTTCTGAGTTTTACATGGTTTTTGCAGCAAGGGAGAAGGGAAAGGTACATGGATTCGGAGCCCCCATACTCCAAAAGCACCAAGGCATGGTCCCCGGCCACCATCCCGCCTCAAAGTCTCAGAAATGAGGCAGGTTGCTGCAGTTCTCTTCCAGGAGTCAAATTTCCCCTCAAGATGCATGGTGCCATCTGCCATACCAAAGCCCCTGTGCAAAAATCGAGTTCTGTTCTACGAGGACGAGTTATGTCAGGCTGTTGCTCAGAACAAACTTCTTTGAACTTGTTGCCTCATGTTTCCATATGTATATATAGTTTCTTTCTCGTATCTATAGGTGGCGTGATCAGGGTAGGGAGTATGCAATTTTGTAGAGTTTGCTGGGGGCAGTTTAGGAGATATGGAACCTCGTGTTTGAATTAGGAGGCAAAAGAATTCAGATCATGGTTGTGGGAATAATAGTTTCTAAACTGGTCACTTGTATATTTCCTATAACATGTTTCGGAACAACGGCTAGTTGATTTCCGAGCAATATCATTTCTATTTTCTGCTGAATTTGATTTCTATGCAAAGAGCTTGATTATTGCTATTACGTTTTATGAACATCTGGATTTATGACTGTAAGCAACTTATAGAAGCACAAAAATTAACACGAAACAATCAAATATATTACTGCCATTACATATGTTTACATTTGATTTGGAACCTGTGATTGTTGTTCTTTCTTTCTGAAAACCCTAAATGCTGTCGGAAACCAAGTATGCGAAGACTGACGGAAAATGCCCGAGCTTTTCATACATTCTACAAAAATATTTATCATTTACACAACAATGTAAGCCAACAATACTTCTTGTATCATAATACCTCCTTTTCGAGTTTCAACACAGCCATGAAGGCTTCTTGAGGCACATCGACTTTACCAATTGCCTTCATTCGTTTCTTTCCCTCAGCTTGTTTTTTGAGCAACTTCTTCTTCCTCGTAATGTCTCCACCGTAGCATTTCGCTAAAACATCCTTTCGGATTGCTGATAAAGCTTCACTAGCAATCACTTTTGATCCTATGCATGCTTGAATGGGCACTTTAAACATCTGCCTTGGTATAAGCTCCTTCAGCTTTTGTGTCAAAGCCCTCCCTACAGCATATGCCTTGTCCTTGTGTACAATGGTTGCCAACGGTTCTACAGGTTCGCCGTTAATTTGGATATCGAGTCTTATTAGATCGCTTTCTTTGTATCCGATAAAAGTGTATTCCATGCTAGCATAGCCTTTGCTTCTGGACTTGAGCTGGTCGAAAAAGTCGCCTACCATCTCAGCCAAGGGCAATTCATATGTGAGTGATGCTCTATTCTCAGCAATAAACTTCATTTCTTTAAACACTGCCCTTCTGTCCTGAGCCAACTCCATAAGAGGACCGATGTAATCCTTAGGCGTAAGCATCTCAATCTTCACAAGAGGCTCCTCAATCGACTTCCTTTTTCCAGGCTCAGGAAGAGCCGATGGATTTGAGCATTCAACAACCTCACCAGTCACACAGTTCACTTTATACACAACGCTCGGGGCAGTAGTTATCAGGCTCAGATTGTACTCCCTCTCCAGCCTCTCCTGAACAATTTCCATGTGGAGAAGCCCCAAGAATCCACACCTAAACCCAAAACCCATAGCGCTCGAAGTCTCGGGCTCAAACTTCAAAGCAGCATCATTAAGCTGCAGTTTCTCAAGTGCATCCCTCAGCTCAGGAAACTGGTCTGCATCCACAGGAAACATGCCACAGAACACCATTGGAGTAGCTTCCTCATAACCCGGCAATGAACTTTCCGCCTTCCGACTAAAATGAGTGACTGTATCCCCAACCCTAGCATCAGCCACTGATCTTATAGAAGCCGAAAGATAACCCACCTCGCCGGCGTAAAGCTCTCCAACCTGCTGCTGAGTTGGAGACAAAACACCAATCTCATCAGCAAAATAATCTTTCCCACTAGCCATAAAATAAACCCTATCCCCCTTCTTAATCCTCCCATCAATCACCCTAAAATACACAATAACACCCCTATAAGGATCATAATAACTATCAAAAATCAAAGCCCTCAATGGCTTATCAGCATTCTCAGCCGGAGGAGGAACCCTTTCGACAATCGCGTCGAGAATCTCAGTGATCCCAATTCCCTCCTTGGCAGAACAGAGTATCGCATTGCTGCAATCCAACCCAATAACCTCCTCAATCTCCTTGATCACACTATCCGGGTCAGCTCCCGGGAGGTCAATTTTGTTCAAAACAGGGATAATCTCCAAGTTGTTCTCCAATGCCAGGTACACATTCGCCAACGTCTGCGCTTCGACGCCCTGCGAAGCATCGACGACAAGCAGGGCGCCTTCGCAAGCAGCAAGCGATCTAGAAACCTCATAAGAAAAATCGACATGCCCAGGAGTGTCAATCAAATTCAAACAATAGGGCTCACCATTTTTGAACCCGTATCGCATTCGGGCTATCTGGAGCTTGATGGTGATGCCCCTTTCTCTCTCCAAGTCCATGTTGTCGAGAAACTGCTCCTTCATCTCGCGCTTCTGGACAGTTCCGGTGGTTTCCAGCAGCTTGTCGGCCAAAGTCGACTTGCCATGGTCGATGTGGGCGATGATGCAGAAGTTTCTGATGTGGGAAATGGGGACCTTGGAGAGGCGGTCATGGCCGAGCTGGGAAATGGGTTGGGTTCCGGTGGACTGGCAGAGGACTTGGTGGAGGCTGTGGCGGCGGGGGCGGGAGGTTTTGGAGAGGTGGAGGAGGGGTTTGGAGTGAGAGTAGAGAGAGGAGGAGGGCAAGAAGGAGGTGGTGGTTCTGGGCTGGGAGCGTTGGGGGGTGGTGGTGGTTGTGGATAGGAGGAGAGTTTGAGCAGAGAGGTCTGCGGCCATGGCGGAGAAGCTATGGAGTTGGATTGAATTGTATGAATGGCCTGGGCTAAGAGCTTGTTTTGGATTGGATTTCTGACCAAATGGTGTGGCCCATGTAAAAACTCTCTTTTCTTTTCTATTTATTTATTTTTGTGAAAAATAAAAATTAAAGGGTAATGCCTTGTAAATTTTGGACCTTGTTCTATTTTACCATTCGAATTTTTAATTTAGGTTTGAGTATTTCCTTAAACTTTTAATTCGTGCCACTATCCTTGTAACCGCAATTTTTATACACACAATTTTAGTTGCTTTTACAGAATTTTTATGTTTTATATCTAGTAATACTACATATCTAATGACCAAAATTTAGGGTAGGGCCCGGGGGAGGACAATATATATAACTTACATGCAGGACGTACCCGAGTGTATACCCTGTTGTTCGTATAGCACACATGACGTGATGTGTGTTATAGGAAGAGTGGCTGGAATATACAACCATAGATAGTCAAGTTATTCTCAAAGAAGAGAATACCGTGTTCAAAATATATTGTGGGGATGGTTTGAGCAGTAAACTAAGACTTTATCTGTATTAATACAAGGGTTTCAATTCTTGTCAACCACTGATTGCAACTTCATGAGGATAAAAGGACCATTATTAATTAGCCATTCTTCTTCTTTATCTGTATTTTTTCTTTGGTTGTATTGGACGGTTTCGAAACCTGTACTTAGCTTATTCCTATCTATCACTCTACCTACTCTCGCCATTCGACTAACCCCCAGTGACTTATTTCGTTTTTAATAAGAAAAGCAAAAGATTAACCAAGTGACCTTCGATCACAACTTAATTCCATTTTTACGTCAAATTGTTTTTCTGTTTGGGAG
This sequence comes from Gillenia trifoliata, assembly GCA_018257905.1. Classification (NCBI taxonomy): domain Eukaryota; kingdom Viridiplantae; phylum Streptophyta; class Magnoliopsida; order Rosales; family Rosaceae; genus Gillenia; species Gillenia trifoliata. The sequence goes on along the minus strand of CM031088.1, from coordinate 15,537,749 downwards.
AAAATTAGGATAAAAGTTCGTATATCTTCAAAGTATTAAATGTAAAAAATCGATTTATTAATTCATACGCTTCAGGACATCCTTACATATGAAAAATAATTACAAACCAGACCAGAATGCATACAAGTTAATAAAATAGTTGCTGCATGGCCTGCATGGAACACACAAGACACAAGTTTCTGAAACTTCCGTAAGATAAATACACCAAATCTTATTGACTGTTCATATACTTGAAAGAGAGAGAAGCTTCAGAGGAATTTACGAACTTGCGCTTCGAAAACCAGAGGGCTGAGGATTGCATATGCCTTCTCCGAAGGATGATAGCTGTCCCAGAATATGTATTTCGACGAATCGCTGCAGGTCCCTGGAGTGTGAGGATTACACGTAATGCTAACCTCAATATTTCCTGTTCCACAGCATCCTCTATTCGCCACTTCAAATCCTGAATCCATAAATAAATCATTGTCTCAACATTGTGATTAATATGCATTGTGGCATTTAGGGTTTGATTTGAGGCTGCTACAATGATATAACTTAAAAGAATGAAAGTGTTCTTTCGTCGGACTTTGAATTTGGACTATTGAGCTGCTTGATTCTTGTCAAAATGTGGGCTCTCAAATTCACAGTCTGACAACATACGTACTTTTCTCAACTTATCGATAACTTTACCATATTGAGCAGGGTTTAGGATGAGGGAAAGCAACGTGTAATAGATATCAAGGTAGACAAGCCTTGCTTCTGGAAACTTCTTGTTGAAGGCATCTATTTGGGCCGAAAGCTTCGAGTTGAAGAGGCTTGCTGCTTGGTTTTCAGGCTCTACGCACTCTCTATGTATGCCTCCCCTCAGTGTTCTCTGTGACGGCACACACCCAATTGCCGGCAAACTTAGTACTCCAATTCTTCTTGCTCCCAGTCCATAGAGTTCCTGCAGTCCCATTTCCCTTTTAGTACATTTAAGAGCAGCCTCTTCATACAATCCGAATTACTTGGACACCAAACCATATATTTTCCAGTGCTGACACTTGAAATTGTTCGACGTTTACCAGAAGGAAACTTGAAGCCGATTTAATCATGAGATCGGTATACGCTGGAATGTCATAGTGAGGTTTCCTCAGCGGTGTAGTATAATAAGTATTTGCAATGTCATCAGTTCCTGTGCACACAATGTATATGCTTTTCGATAATATAATCGCAGTTCTCTCCTTCCCGACTGCTGCATTTATCTTTCTTATGTAATGTTTGAACAGGTCCAATTGATCTGATAAAGATAGGACAGACTGAAAGAAACGGAAATAACAGAAAAGTTAGGATGTGTATGAAATGGTAAATAGTAAAAGATGGGAAGATATGTAGAGATATATATTTACCACTATTTGGGAAGAGAGAGGATCATATCCTGAACCACCTGAGGCAAAACTCACACCAGTAAGTAGGTCTTCAATCTTCAGATTTGGATCCAGATAAGCTGGCAAAATCTTCTTCACTCCAGCTGATTCAGCTAAAAATTTGTAAAGCATTAGTAACTTAGTGTCTGTCTGGAAGTTCTTTTAGAATACCTAAAAACGCTTTCGAATAACCAAAATCGCTTATGACAACGTTTGGTAGAAAGGTTATAGTGGATCTGGGTTGCAAAAACTCTGGCGTTCTTCTAATAAACGAGTTGTCTGTAAAAGCGCTTATGAGCATAAATGCTTTTTAGATTAGCGTTTATTTAATGACCCCTGAAATCTTTTTTTTTTGTGGACAGTTTGGTTGAGCCAGTAATAAAAAGTAAAAACCAAAATGACAATAGTAGCAACAGTAGTAGTGTGATCAATGCAGATTAATTACCAATAAAGTCTGAGGGGACTCTGCCATTGCTAAACCTTCCAGTAGGCCTTCTTCCTATGAAGTCCCTCCCATATGGTGGGAAGTTTGCTTTGACTGTAGTTTGGATATTGTTGTTGTTTCCAGGATCCACTATTGAATCACCAAAAACAATCACTGCTGGAATCTTTTCGTTTTCGGGTAGTTCTACAGCAGCAGCTGCTGCATTATGGGAGAGGAATAAAACTATGACGATCGAAAAAAACTTGACCGATGAATTAGATGTCGGATGAAGAAGTGCTTGGAAGAGAGAAATCATTGTGTTAACTGGAAGTAAATACACTTGTTCAAGCTGAATATCTAGGTCTTATAATAATTAAGGATCTCCATATAAGTAGAGGGCCACCTAAATTATTGGCACTCAAAATATTTATGTACTTTTTAGTAGTTGTTAGATATGATTTAGTTTGATTTAATGTTTGTCTAATTTTTTCCACATTAACTTCAGTCAAAAGTATTGCTGGATGCAGCAGATGCAAAATTGCCTTTCTAAAATTGGGAATTGGGCACAAAATTAAGAAGAAAGATTGGCATTGCAGCACTTAATCTGAAAGGTAACTGCCATATAATTAAGTGCAACAGAATCAAAGGGTACGGCGGTATTAACTCTTTTTATCAACCGAGAGTTTGGGAATTCGAAACTGAGACCTCTTCCAATACGGGATAGATCGAGAAATATCACAAGAGTAAGAGCTAGTTGGTTTGAAGTCAAACCTTGCAACCAAATTGTGCTCAGAAATCATTTACCTTCATATTTTCTGGGATATCTTTAATGTATCAAATCATATAATTGATAAACCGGTTCTCGGGTGATTGAATCTGAGGCAGATCAACTGATGTTGCTAAACTTTTACAAAGATATAACATCATAATTTTCGCCTCGATAGTTAACGTGATCAGTTTTACTAATTTCTGCAACTTAACTTTGTCACATTGGTTTAGGAAGATAATCAAAAGAGGAAGTATAATGCTAATTCCATATTTATGTCACATTGATTTTTCATGTTTATCTTCAGGAAATCCTTCACTACAATAAAAAGGGGCTAATACAAAAGCGTGACAAAAAGTAAAAAATTGACTGCAATTTCTAACAAATTGAGGCTCAAACTTCCGAAAGAGAAATACACCAAAACTGTCGTGGAAATTTATTGATTGTTGATACTTGAAAGGGAGAGAGAGGCCTCAGAAGAATTTATGAACTTGCGAATCGAAAACCAGAGGGGTTATTACTTCATATCCCTTCTCTGAAGGATGGTAGCTGTCCCAGAATACGTATTTTGATGAATCGTTGCAGGTTCCCGGAGAGTAACGAGTACACAGAATGCTAACCTCAATATTTCCTGTTCCACAGCATCCTTGATCCATCACTTCAAATCCTGAATCCATATATAAATCATTGTATATATCAACATTATGATTAATATGCATTATGGCATTTGGTTTTCGAGACTATATGACGATGATATAACTTTAAAAAATGAAAGTGTTCTCTTGTCAGGCTCTGAATTTGGACTACTAATCTGGTAGATTCGTGTCAGAATCTGCAGTCTTAGATTTATGGTCTGACAACATAAATATTTATCTGGTAAGAGAACTTTACCGATAACTTACATACACGAAATTGACCTGGTTCAGTAATTTACCATATTGAGTAGGGTTCTGGATGAGGGAAAGCAATGTCTTATAGACATCAAGGTAGACAAGCCTTGCTTCTGGAAGCCTCTTATTGAAGGCATCTATTTCGGCCGAGAGCTTGGAGTTGAAGAGGCTTGCTGCTTGGTTGGCAGTCTCTGAGCACCCTCTGTCTCTGCCTCCACTTAGTGTTCTCATTGACGGCACACACCCGATTGGCGGCAGACTTACTACTCCGATTCTTCTTGCTCCCAGTCCATATACTTCCTGCAGTCCCCATTTCTTCCCCGCATTAAAATAAATAGCAAAGGACTAAGTAATATGTCACACTTCAACCCTCTCTGGTACAACTCAGAGCATCCTCTTCATATAATCCCAATTACTTGGAACCCAAGATTCATTTAGGTTACTTGTGGGAACCTCATTCCAATATTGATGATATGCATGTGCGAGCTCATCTATGGAAATTGGGATACCGACATATGCGGCAGATGGACAATTGTTGCTCTTCTATGGTGGCTAGTTCTGATGAAAGTTTTGTTATTTTGTTCGAGCGATATTCTAGCCTAATCTAAACTATGGGGAGGGGATTCAAACTTGGGTACAGAAGGCTGAGCATTCCGCTCTAACAAACTTGACTACGTCTAGTTAGGTCTGAAATTCTGATGGATCTTAAGTTTATGTGTATCTCAGGATGCAGGTACAATAGTGGTAATGAACGAGCACCAAACCATTTATTTTTCTAGTGCTGACATTGGTGAATTGCAATTATTCGATGTTTACCTGAAAGAAATTTGAAGCCGATTCAACCATGAGATCGGTATACGCTGGAATGTCATACCGAGGTCTCCTCAGTGGTGTCAAAAAATAAGTATTTGCAATGTCATCGCTTCCTGTGCACACAATGTATATGCTTTTCGATACTATAGTTGCGGCGCTCTCCTTCCCGACTGCTGCAGTTATCTTGCTTATATATTTTTTGAACATGTCTAGTTGATCTGATAGTGATAGGACAGACTGATAGAAACCGAATTAACAGAAAGCAAGGATATGTATGAAATAGTAAACAGAAAGCAAGACTGATAAATATTCTGTGTATATATATATATATATATATATATCTATGTTTATATATGTATATATATGTATGTATTTACCACTAGTTTGGGAGTGAGAGGATCATATCCTGAGCCACCGGAGGCAAAACTCACACCAGTAAGTAAGTCTTGAATCTTCAGATTTGGATCCAGATAAGCTGGCAAAATCTTCTTTACTCCAACTGATTCAGCTGAGAAATTTGTGAGAAGTTAATCTTTTTACAGTTTGGTTGAGCCAGTAGTAAAAAGTAAAAAAACAATGACAGTTCTTCGATTTACCTATCAAGTCTGAGGGGACTCTGCCATTGCTAAATCTTCCAGTAGGTCTTTGTCCTACAAAGTCCCTCCCATATGGTGGGAAATTACATTTGACTATAGTGCTAATATTGTTGTTGTTTCCAGGATCCACTACTGAATCTCCAAAAACAATCACTGCCGGAATCTTTTCATTGTTCGGTAGTTTTACAGCAGCAGCATTGTGGTAGAAGAATAAAACTACAACGATCAGAAAGATTTTGAGAGAAAATTTCGCTGACGAGGGAAGAAGTTTTTGGGAGAGAAACTTCATTGTATTTTAAGTGGTGAAAAATTGAAAATACACACTGCATGTTCAAGTTTTCATGGGTGCTTTTAAATAATTGGCTTAAAAGTTGTACTTTTTAAGTTTTAGTAGTTGTTAGATAGAGTTTGGTTTAATTCAATGTAGTTTGATATTTACCTAAGGGGACATATTAATAAGGTGAGTTAGATATCAACTTCAGTAAATAGTTGTTTCATCAGCTGGATGCAAGATGAAAATTTTCCTCAAGGTACCGCAATGCCAACCGGGAGTTAAAAGTGATACCTCGAGAAGTATCACTAGACTAATAGCTAGTTGGTATAACTTGTTCAGAAATTCTTTCGTGTTGCAAAACGCGTCTTCTGTGAATTTTACATTGTTAAAGTCAAGGCGAAAAATTACTCAAGGCTGCTGTGCCTACACAAATTCTGTCATAACATTAATCTGAACAAGAAAAAAAATGGGATGTTGATTGTTTTTCCTATTTCCCTTCAAACTTTCACACCAAATTGTGCTCAGAAATCATCTAATTAACCTTCATAATGTTGTATTATGTATTTAGTTTGGCTAATTAGTGTTTTAGAGGATGTTATTAAATATATCAACTGCTTAATTAATCACATTTTAAAACAGTAAATATCCAACTGCATTTCTCCATCAGCATTTAGTGTTGCACTGTTTTAATTAATAATGTATCTTAGGTTGTTGAACAAAGTTCAATAATTATAGGGCAAATGTGTGATTTGTTTACATATTCTAAGTCTATAAGCTTATGTAAGTGAAACAAACCGTCCTCAGTCGATATATTGTTCATATCGATATATTCTTAAGTTCGAATCTCGTTTTTTGTTTAGGGGTTGATTCTGCAGCGCATAAGAGTTCTAAGCTGGATAATGAACACAAAGATTATGACGACGTAGTTTTTATGCTGTCCGTAGCAACGGAACAGCTGTAGCGGTTGATTCCTGTTTGAATGTGATGATAAAGGTTGCGTCAAAAAGTGACAGCAATTTCTAAGTGAACAAGCTGAAGCTCAAGCTTCTGAGAGAGAAATACACCCAAACTGGCTTGGAAAGTTATTGATTGCAGATACTCGAAAGAGAGAGCGGCCTCAGAAGAAATTATGAAATTGCGAATCGAGAACCAGAGGGGTGATGACTTCATATCCTTTCTCTGAAGGATGGTAGCTGTCCCAAAATATGTATTTCGATGAATCATTGCAGGTTCCCGGAGAGTAACGTGTACACAAAATGCTAACCTCAATGCTTCCTGTCCCACAGCATCCTTGATCGATCACTTCAAATCCTGAATCCACATATAAAATCAATTGATCAACATTATGATTAACATGCATTGTGGCATTTGGTTTTCGCGACTTGACGATGACTAAAGAAAGTGAATTTAGACTATTGATCTTGTTGATTCGTGTATGACAACATAAATCTTTGTATGGTAAGAGAACATTATTGGTAACTCATATATGCGAAATTGACGTATTTTTGCGAATTACTATTTCCGAAGTTAACCAAGATGGTGATTTACCATATTGAGTAGGGTTTTGGATGAGGGAAAGCAATGCGTTATAGATATCGAGGTAGACAAGCCTTACTTCTGGAACCCTCTTATTGAAGGCTTCTATTTGTGCAGATAGCTTGGAGTTGAAGAGGCTTGCGGCTTGGTTGGCAGTCTCTGAGCACCCTCTGTCTATGCCTCCACTCAGCGTTCTCTGTGATGGCACACACCCGATTGCAGGCAGACTTACAACTCCGATTCTTCTTGCTCCGAGTCCATATAGTTCCTGCAGTTCCATTTTTTCCCCACATTAAAATAAATAGCAAAGTACGAAGTAGTATGTCACGCTTTAACCATCTCTACTACAACTCAGAGCAGCCTCTTCATACAATCCCAATTACTTGGAACCCAAGATTCAAGGATGAAAAATTCATTTAGGTTACTTGTGGGAACCTGATTCAACCATTAATGATACGCATGTGTGAGCTCATCTATGGAACTTGGGATACCGAAATATGCAGCAGATTGACAATTGTTACTCTTCTGTGGTGGCTAGTTCTGATGAAAGTTTCGTATTTTTGTTTGAGCGATATTCTAGTCTAATCTAAACTACGGGGAGGGGGATTCAAACTTGGGTGCCGAAGGGGGAGCACATTGCTCTAACAAACTTGACTACGTCTAGCTAGGTCTGAAATTCTGATGGATCTCAAGTTTATGTGCATCTCAGGATGCAGGGCATTGCAAATTTAGCACTTTCTGGCTAGTGGTAATGTATGAGCACCAAAGCATATAGTTTTCTAGTGGTGCCATTCGCAGTTGTTCGACGTTTACCTGAAAGAAACTTGAAGCGGATTCAACCATGAGATCGGTATACGCTTGAATGTCATAGTGAGGTCTCCTTAGTGGCGTAGAGAAATAAGTATTTGCAATGTCGTCACTTCCTGTGCACACAATGTATATGCTTTTTGATACTATCGTCGCGGCGCTCTCCTTCCCGACTGCTGCAGTTATCTTGCTTATGTAATTTTTGAACAGGTCTAGTTGATCTGATAGAGATAAGACAGACTGATATAGAAACAAAATTAACAGAAAGAAAGGATGATACAGTAAATAGTAAAAAGGGGAAGATAGTTATAGTTATTTACCACTATTTGGGGAGTGAGAGGATCATATCCTGAGCCACCTGAGGCAAAACTTACGCCAGTAAGTAGGTCTTGAATCTTCAGATTTGAATCCAGATAAGCTGGCAAAATCTTCTTAACGCCTACTGATTCAGCTGAAAAAAAAAACTATAAAAAGAGTTAATATTTTTTACAGTTTGGTTGAGCCAGTAGAGCTAGTAAAAAGTAAAATACAACAGTGACAATAGTTAGATTACCTATCAAGTCTGAGGGGACTCTGCCATTGCTAAACCTTCCGGTAGGCCTTTTCCCTATAAAGTCCCTCCCATAAGGTGGGAAGTTGCATTTGACTATCGTGCCAATATTGTTGTTGTTTCCAGGATCCACTATTGAATCTCCAAAAACAATCACTGCCGGAATCTTTTCGTTGTTCGGTAGTTCTACAGCAGCAGCATTGCGGTACAAGAATAAGACTATAGCGATCGTTAAAAATTCGAGAGAAGATTTAGATGCTGAAGGAAGAAGTTTTGTGGAGAGGAAGTTCATTGCATTAAGTGGATGAAAACACACACTGCATGTTCAAGTTTTCGTTGGTGTTTTTAAGCATTTGTATAAGCATGTGGGTAGCTAAATAATTGGCTCAAAAGATGTACTTTTTACATTTTAGTAGTTGTTAGTTAGGGTTTGGTTTAATTCGATGTAGAAGGGGGCATATTAATTGGGTGAGTTAGACAGATGCCAAATTTCCTCATGGTACTGCAATGCCAACCTGAGTTTCGGTATTTAAAAATAAATATCACTCGACGAATAGCTAGTTGGTATTTAACTTATTAGTTCAAAATTTTCTTTCATGTTGCAAAACGCGTCTTCTGTAAAATTTGCATTGTTAAAGTCAAGGCTCCAGATGGCCAAAAGGAAAGAAAAAGAGTCAAGCCTCCTGCAGCTACATAAATTCTGCCATAATAATCAGAAGAAGAAAAAATAGTGCTGCTTAATTGTTTCCTTTTTCGCTGGTTTGCAGTCAAACTTTCACACCAAATTGTGCTCAGAAATGAGATATCCCTCATTGCATTATGTACAATTAGTGCTTTTGGGCTGTTATAAAATATATCAACTGCTTAATCACTTTTGTTGAACAGAAAATCTCCAGCTGCATTTTCTCCATCAGCATGTGCATGGTACTGTTGGAGTGTTTCACATCCATCCATGTTTAAAAAGGTATTAATAATTTATCAGGTTTTATTCTATTTATAAAATAAAATAAAAAGGCGGGTGTTTCTTTTATGGGTAAACTGCCGTTTGACCCCCTGAACTATTACTCCAATTGAAATTGACCCCTTGAACTATTTGAAATCAGCTAATTAACCCCTCACCGTCAGATTCAACGAAATTTCATCCACTTTGCTGTCAAATACTAACACGTGTCGTATTTTAATTGGTAGATCTAGCTGACATTCTAATGAATTAACAGCAAATTGGATGAAATCTAGCGGTAGGGGGTAAATCTACTAATTTAGGAAAGTTTAAGGGGTTAATTTACCAAAAAAATAGTTCAGGGGGTCAATTTCAACTAGGGTGATAGTTCAGGGGGTCAAATGGCAGTTTACCCTTCTTTTATATAAGTATGTTGGAAGTGTTGCAGATGATGCTTAACTGCATTTAGGGCCGGCCTTGAGATTTCGGGGGCCTTGTGTGAAAATTTAATCAAGACCCTTACTAAGAAAAAAAAAAATCATTATAAATTAAACTTACACATTGATTTTTCAAATTTATATAAATTTAATTCATGCAAAAATAAATATATTAAATACAATTAGTTGAGTTGGAAATAAATTTTGATTTCTCCAAAAGGTCTTGGGTTCAAATAGCTTTGATGTTGTTTTGGATTTTTTTTTTCTTTCTTAAAATTTTTCAAAAAAAAAATAGAAATACAAACCACCGGGGTTTGAACCCACAACCTTGAGTAAATATTGCATTGCGAAACCACATCTGCTAAGTGTAAATTCAATTAATTTATTGCACAAAAATATATATAACATAACCCATATATATTACGTACACATTAAAAATTCGGGGGCCTTTCAAAATCGGGGGCCCTGTGCAGATGCACCACTTGCACTCCCACAGGGCGGGCCCTGACTGCATTGGAGGAAAGCAATCGTGACTATGCAGAATGGGTTCGATCCTCATCAAGTTTTCTCCCTCCTAACAATTAACTATCTAACTCACTAACGATATCGCTCTACCAAAAAAAAAGGTTGGAATTGATGGAGTTGGGCAAAGCCACACAATTGAACAATAACTAGGTATCAAACTCGTCATTCTTAAGAGTCAAACTTAAAATCCCTACTTATAAATGGAAAAGAATACCACTAAATGTAGTGCTATTAACAGAAAAATAAAAAATTAGAGTTTATGAACGAACCCACGGGCTAAACGGCTAATTTGAAAAAAATGAGATCCATTACCCAAAAGAAAAATAGCCCACCAACCCTTTTGGGCTTAGATCTAATCCTAAACTGACGCCTCGCTTCCCTCGAAGCAACTCAACATCGAGCTTTGCTCGCCCACACATTTTTTTTTTCATGAGTGAACAATTGAGATTTAATTACATCTCAATAAGTTAAATCTTAACTGTTCACTCATAAATAAATAAAAAAGCGGCGGGAGAGAATTTTCAACTCAAAATCAACATCAACAAAGGTAATTTTTGTTAAAGAAGGAAAATGTGGTAGGACGATTGCCCGAGTCATTCCTACAGACGAAGGTATTCAACTTATTGGAATTTAGGGTTTTGAATTGACTAGGAGTTATAATAACATTTCCTTGTCTTTAAATCTCGACTTATTCCCTCTTGTCATGGTTATTGGTCATGGAATAGTATACCATAGAACATTAAGTTTTGAACCTAAGGAAATGATTATGAAAAAATGATAATTATGAAGATGTAATTTCTCCTTTTTTTTTTTCAAATACAAACGATTTTCTACACGATCGATCATATATGTAGAGGACGTGATTGAATCACATATGTATTAGTGCAATCCCTAATTCTAAATTACTCTATCAAGGACTCAGTAACAACTTCTGAACCAGAAGGAAATAGACCCTTACTGCAAAAATGATTGGTATACTTTTGAATAGATAGTTTTTCCTTCTATCAGAGCAACTTTTTGCATGATTCTAACACATTCTGGAATTGGTTTTAGGTTCTTAGTGTTTTACAGAAGATAACTGACAAAGATTGCCAAAGACCCTCTTAGGAACACTCACCATCATCCATGAAGGAGATAAGCTTCTTTGTTGCCATATGTTATGATAAATGGTTGATTAAATCTCCAACTACATAGTTTACCATGGTCCTTTTAGCTACAGAAGAACTTTTTATTTTATTTTTACAAAGCCATATATTCTAAACTATATCATTATTTACGGGGAGATGGATTCAAATAGGATGCAAGGGCACAAACACATTATTTTGGTCAGCTGACTTAATCTACATCTGCATTTAACATAATAACTTAAAAGAGAGAATAAATAGATTTATTGCAAATAATTTATTTTCCAAGTGATTATTTTCTGCAAAGCAACCAGAATTACATAACGTCATATGACAGTTGCTAAATTACCAAAAAGCTTTAAAGGATCTTACCAAACTATTCCCATTCTGGTATCTGTCTGAATTAACTAACTCAGTTACAAAAAAGGATAATACTTGGGTACTCACTAGTGAGTACCCTATATACTCACTTTTTGATTTGGTCCAATCAAAAGATGACATGTGTTCTTTATGTTTAAAAGCCCAAGAAAAAATAAATAGCATATATTTTATTTTTTAAAACAATAAAATATGTGTTAAAATATTATTGGGCCAAATTATTAAAGTGAGTATAGGGGTGGGCACGGGCCGGGCCGGGCCTATTTTTGGAAGAACCGGCCCGGATGGTTGATGTTAGTGAACGGGGCGGGGCGGGGCGGGGCGGTGGATTTTGTAATATGGAACCGGCCCTAACCCGGCCCGTATACAACGAGCCGGTTCCACGGGTCCACGGGTCCAACCGGATTTTTTTTTTTTTAAACTTTACAATTTTTACTTAGTTTCTAATCGTGAGAAACATGCTGCTGGAGATGCTTATTGATCTGCAAGCAACCATTACATCCGAAGAGTTGCTTGAGCTGTGGCATAAGATTGTGTCTTCTAAATTGATTACATATTTTTCAATAATCATAAAAAGCATAAATATTGATTAGGTTGAGTTGAGTCAACATACATAAAACATACATAACAGAATGCCCAAGAAGATAGTCCATGAGTCCATACAGTCCATACTCCACACATTTGTGATTTGTTCATATGTTCATTAAATTACATAACTCAACACAAAATGAATAAATGCAAACAAAAGAAGCCCTCAAAACTCAAAAGTTCAAAAGAATCAAAACCACATGATCCACCATAGATTGTAAATCAAGCAATCTGCAAGGAAAAAATATAAAAAAGCATATTATTCTCATCTATGTCATATATAATTATATATATTCTCCAACAAAGTTTAGAAATTTATTAATTTAAATTACTGAGTTTTAGAATATTACCACAACTCCTTTATTCTTTTGAGTTGTTTGAGTTGTTTGAGTTGTTTGAGCACCTGAGCACGTAGCTTTTTCTTTGCCTTTATTATGCTCTACAACAAAGAGGAAAAGAAACAAGTTAAGGAATAGAAACGATATCAATGACTATGAATATAAACCAAACTACACAAAACAAATCAATTACCGATTTCACATTCTTGATAGAATTCAAGCTCAGCTGCACTTGCTTCATACTCAATGTTGCTAATATCTTCACTTCTTATCCAATTTTGGAGGCATATCAATGACTCGACTGATTTAGAAGTGAGAGATGATCTAAAGGGATCAATTACTCTCCCTCCAGTGCTAAAAGCACTCTCACTAGCAACTGTTGACACTTGAATAGCCAAGACATCCTTGGCTACCAATGCAAGTGTGGGGTATGAGATCCTCCCTTTCAACTTCCACCATTTCAAAATATCAAACATTTCATTCTTGTTAGATTTCTCTAGTCGGTCTAGGAGATACCTGTCCACCTCATGTGCAAGCACAACATCCTCAGTGTCTTCTAGTTCCTTTTCCCAATCATCCATCATCTCATCAAATATGATTGGACATTCTGTTAGGGCACTAGTGTGGGGTAATACTTGTTTTCCGCTTGAAGTGGTAGTGTCAACAGACTCAATGCTCAACGACTGAGAATGAAATCCAAATATAAAGTTTGGATTAAATTTAAGCTAAACAATAACATTTATAGAAATGAACCAATTCTTGAAGAAAGATTTGTTACCTGTTTACCCTGTGACTGTTTTGGGACACCAGAAGCAAGGTGAGCATATTCATCACACAACTCCTTCATCAATGACTTGACTTCTTTGCCTTTTTCTTCAACCTCTTCTTCCACATACCCCAATTTCTTTTTACACAAGTGTAAAAAGTGTCTCAATTTGAACCTTGGGTCTAGGACAAGCGCAACTACTAATAGTTGGTTCATGGAGCCAATTGAACCAAAATACTTTTGGTATTTGGTTCTCATGCTCATTGCCATATCACGTAGAACTTTCTCTGTATCACTTCCAGTTTGCATATATTCAAGAAGAAAAAGCTTATTAATCTCAGCCTCCACAGCAATCACATCATGGACTGCTGTATGGGATGTGGGATGCTTGCTAGCATTCACTTTTAGAGTGACAAGATAGAAGACCTTCAAAAAGGACACAAAAACCTCGGCATTCTCCCAATCTTGCTCACCAGGTGGCCCTACCCTCCCTTTATTATTTTTTCTCACTTCTTCTTCTTCACCATCAAACTCCTCATTTTCTTGGAAATAACCCAAGTATGCATTGTCTTCATCGTCACACATCCTATCAAATGCCTTTTTAAATTTCAAGCCGGATTCTAGCATCAAGTATGTGCTATTCCACCTAGTAGGCACATCCATAACAACTAGACCCTTGCTATTCAACTTCTCACTCTCAACACATTTCTTGAAATAATCACACCTTTGAGGGCTTGATCTGACAAACTTCACAGCATTTCTAATTGCTGCCACACTCGTATCCAACCTCTTCAACCCATCTTTCACTATCAAGTTCACAATGTGAGCTAAACACCTCACATGTGTATACTTGCCCTCCAAAATAAGCTGACAATTTGCCCATTTCTTCATTTTACCAACAAGCCACTGAATTGCCACTTTATTAGCTGATGCATTGTCAACTGAAATACACAACACCTTCTCAATGTTCCACTCAACCAAACACTGCTCAATTAACTTTCCTATTTCTTTACCTTGATGGCTTGGAATCGGACAAAAGTTTAAAATTCTTTTGTGCATATTCCATTCATCATCCACAAAATGAGCAGTTAGCACCATGTAGTTCACATTTTGGACACTTGTCCATGTGTCAGTGGTCAAACTCACCCTGTGCTTGCCTAACTCCATTTTCAATTTCAATTTGATGTCATCAAACATCTTTAAGAACTCTCTCACGATAGTTCTTCGAGATGGGACATGCAATCTAGGCTGCACTTTACTCATCATCCGCCTAAACCCCTCCTTCTCCACAACACTAAAGGGCATCTCATCAATCACAATGAATTCGACAATGCCTTCCACACTTTCTTCTTGGCTCCACCCCTTAGCAACAAGCATATTCTTAACGTCACTAGAAGCTCCAGAACTACCTAGAACCTTCTGATTGAAGTCATCATTTGGTATATACTTCTTGCACACTTTAAGGATGTGTTTACTATAAGTACTAGTGCTACCTCCACTAGTATCACAAGCAAACAGTTGGCCACAGTAATTACACTTAGCCTTCAGTACAGATACCTCCACCTTCTCTTTCTTTCCCTCCTTCACTATTTCTTGTATTTCTGTGACGATACATTTAGTGACATGATTCCAAACCCAAGATCTCTCCACAACAGTTGTTGAAACACTCGGACTCGGTGATTTTTTTCTTGGAACACTCGGTGGTTTTTTTCTAGGACCACTTATTGGTTTTCTTTTTCTTGAAGAGGACGGGTTTGGAGGAGGCAAGGAAGATTGTGCGGCTTGTGGTGGTTCTGCATTAGCGGGAGCTACAGGACTAGGTGATGTAGCAGTAGAAGATGCTGCTACATTACTAGTTTGGTTGGGGGTACTTTGACTTTGAGACATGCTAATCCGTAAGCCTAAATTCATAATAAACAATGGAGAGAATTATTACTTAATATCTCATAAACAATTCACAGCAGCAACAACAAGCAACAAGCAATTCATAAACTAATCACTAATCACTAATCACAGCAGCAACAAGCAATTCACAGCAGCATTCAGCCATTCACAGCAGCAATTCATAAACTGTCCAAATACTAGGAATAGCAAGCAGTAACCAAAAACTCAAGCCAAATAGGAATTCCAAAAACTCAAGCCAAATAGAAAATACAGTACACACGCCTTTCATGGAAACTCAAGCCAAATACACGCCAAATAGAAAATACAGTATACACGCCAAAGTGAAAGGCAGCAAAAGTGAAAGGCATTGGTGTGTTTGGATGATTAACAATTACATAGGGTTTTGCTGCAGCTCTTGCTATACGAATATGTTTTATGGGTTATGCAGCATCCTGATATTTACATATGTTGCCTCTTTGTTCATATTTTTCGTTAATGTCATATTGCTGTATTAAAAGCATATAGTTTCAGTGTACCAAGTTATGAATTAAATCCAGTCATGTTCACCTACTTTTCTACGAGAGACAACAAGTACCCTAGTCTATTGTTGCTCAACACAACTAAATTAGGAAGAGCAAGCAGTAACCAAAAACTCAAGCCAAATAGGACAACAAGAAATATACAATCACATCACAGCAGCAATTCATTTCACAGCACAGCAGCAATTCAATTCTCAGCACAGCAGCAATACAATTCTCAGCAGCAATTCAATTCACAGCAGCAATTCAACTAAATTAGGAAGAAGTTAAAAATTAGTACCCAATTAATACCAGACCCAATCACGAAATACCCAATTATATCCAAATCACGAAATATCCAAATCCACATCAATAATCCCAGACCCAATTAATACCCAAATAATCACAAGAACACCAATTGAAAATCAAATGAGCTCAACAAAAAAACCTGGCAGAGATGAGAGACAGAGACGGAGACCAACTCTTGTCCGAAAAACCCGAGCTTCGGACTTGGGAGACAGAGACGGAGAGAGAGTCGAGAGACTTCGAGTCAAGTTTCACTGTTTCAGAGATGAGAGACAGAGACGGAGACCAAGTTTATCTGAAAAACCAAAGCTTGGGACTGGACTGGAGACAGAGACGGAGAGATCGACTCGAGAGACTCAAAGAAGAGACTCAGAGATGAGATGAGAGAGTCGAGAGACCGAGTGAGAAAGATAGGCAGAAGCAGACTCGTCACTCAGCAGAGCCCTAATCGGCTAAACCCTTCTTTAAACAATTAATTTCATAACCCAATAAAACGATGACACGTGTCAACCCCATATTAAACGGGCCGGTCCGGGTTGGTTGCATATTCTGAAATTGGACTCGCCCCGCCCCGTATGTATATTGGACCCGCCCCGCCCCGCCCCGTTTCAATATTCTTATTTTTGGAACCGGCCCGAACCTGCCTCAAACCATTCGATCCGGGTCGGACCCGCGGATCTTGGGCCCGTACGCCCACCCCTAAGTGAGTATATGGGGTACTCACTAGTGAGTACCTAAGTATTGTCCTATGTGTTATATCCATGTTATATCGTCGTAATCGTATTCATATGGCGTGTCGGTGGTGGAGTTGATTGCTATGTTTCATAATTAATAGAACGGTCAATTATGGTCCTTTGGTTGGTGCTCATGAAGTTGCAATCAGTAGTTAATAGGAATTGAAACCCTAAGCGCACAATACCCAACAAAATCGACATGAATTAGGGCACAACTCTCATAAAATTAATTAGGGCACAATACCCAACAAAATTGACATGAAAAAAGTGAAATGTGACTAGTTATTGGTGTAGTGATATATATTTCTACTTTGTCCGAAGAGGTCGCGTGTTTTAGTTTTTACTTTTTAAGTCAAATCAAATAACTGATAAGCTAATTCTAAATAATGCATATCAATATTGATGTTGCTCATATTTACAAAGACATAGTTATAACTTTATACTGTCACATTGGTTAAAGAAGATAATCAAAATATGAAACGACGGAAACTGCATATTTATGTCATATTGGTTTTTTCTGTTTAGGTGAAATTATGATAAAAAGTTCATGTTTATCGTCAACTATTTTTACAGGTATGTATATACATTTTTTTTAATAAAATGAGAAAGAATAGTTCGCTTTGTGCTCAACGCATGACTCCGAACATGTATGTATATTTCGACCACATTGAAAACGTTGCAGGTTATGAGGGTGAATCTGTTTGGAGCCTTGGCTCACAAGATATATATGTTTTTCGAATTCGGATTTCTAATCCGTTTATTACAAATTTGAAGGCTATAAATCCATATCTTCTCTTTTTTCGCATACCCTAAGATTATATTAAATTTTTTGTGCACATTATAATACAATCGAAAAGTACAACACTGAAGACAATATATAGAATAGGAGAAATACAACACATTATGCTAACTTGGCAATTTATTGATTGTTGAGAATTGAGACTTGAGACTTGAGAGGCTGAGAAGCTGATCATCAGAAGAATTTACGAATTTGCGTATCGAAAACCAGAGGGACAAGGATCTCATATGCCTTCTCTGAGGGATGGTAGCTGTCCCAGAATATGTATTTCGATGAATCATTGCAGGTTCCCGGAGAGTAACGAGTACACAGAATGCCAACCTCGATGTTTCCTGTTCCACAGCAGCCCTGATTCGCCACTTCAAATCCTGAATCCATATATAAGTACCATCATTACATATATATATATATGATCAACATGACCTTAGATTCACAGTCGAACAACATACGTAATTTTTTTTTGGTAATAGAACATTACCCGTAACTTAGTTGACGCATTTACTATTTACTATTCACTATTTTTTGAAATTAAACAAATATGATGATTTACCATATTGAGTAGGGTTTTGGATGAGGGAAAGCAATGTGTAATAGATATCAAGGTAGACCAGCCTTGCTTCTGGTAGCCTCTTATTGAAGGCTTCTATTTCGGCCGAGAGCTTGGAGTTGAAGAGGCTTGCCGCTTGGTTAGCAGTCTCTGAGCAACCCCTATCTATGCCTCCACTCAGTGTTCTCTGCGACGGCACACACCCGATTGCCGGAAGACTTATTACTCCAATTCTTCTTGCTCCCAGGCCATAAAGTTCCTGCAGCACCATTTTTCCCCCACATTAAAATAAAGGGAAACGTACAAAGAAATGTCACACATTAACCCTTAATCTCAACTACTTGGAAGCCAAGTTTCAAATGAAAAATTCATCCTCTACATGCTGACATTTGCAAATCTTCAACATATACCTGAAAGAAATTGGAAGCCGATTTAACCATGAGATCGGTATACGCTGGAATGTCATAGTGAGGTCTTCTCAGTGGTGTAGAGAAATAAGTATTTGCAATGTCGTCGCTTCCTATGCACACAATGTATATGCTTTTTGATACTATAGTCGCTGCGCTCTCCTTCCCGGCTGCTGCAGTTATCTTGCTTATGTAATTTTTGAACATGTCTAATTGATCTGATAAGGATAGCACAGACTGATAGAAAACATAATTAACAGAAAGCATGGAAGTGTATGAAATAGTGTATATATATATATTCAAAAGGGAAAGATACATATATATTTTACCACTATTTGGGGAGTGAGAGGATCATATCCTGAGCCACCTGAGGCAAAACTTACACCAGTAAGTAGGTCTTGAACCTTCAGACTCGGATCCAGATAAGCCGGCAAAATCTTCTTCACTCCAACTGATTCAGCTGAAAATTCGTAAAGAATTAACCCCCTCCTCGTAAATTAGGATAGTTTTGAATAAACGCATTATAAAATGAACTTTTTATAGTTGGCTGAGCTAGTAGTGAAAAAGTAAAAACAACGATGACAGTAGTGTGAATGCAGAAACATCTCACTACTCAGAAAAAGTACTTATAATTTTGTTAGTGTTAGATTACCTATAAAGTCTGAAGGAACTCTGCCATTGCTAAACCTTCCAGTAGGCCTTCTTCCTATAAAGTCCCTCCCATATGGTGAGAAATTGCATTTGACTATAGTGCCAATGTTGTTGTTGTTTCCAGGATCCACTATTGAATCTCCGAAAACAATCACTGCCGGAATCTTTTCGTTGTTCGGTAGTTTCACAGCAGCGGCATTGCGGTAGAAGAAGAAAACTATAGCGATCGAAAGAAATTTGAGAGAAGATTTAGATGAAGGAAGAAGTTTTTGGGAGAGAAAGTTCATTGTGTTAACTGTTAAGTGGATGAAATACACTACTGCATGTTCAAGTTTTTATAAGTCTATTTAAGCATTTGCATAAGTGAGGGGGTAGCTAAATATTTACTCAGAAGATGGTACTTTTTAGTAGTTGTTAGATAGAGATTGATTTAATTCAATATATACTCTGGTATTAATATAGGGGGACATATATCAGTGGGGTGAATTAGATCTAGTTACCGACTTAATTATGTCAATACTCAAATAGCGTCAACTGGATACAAAATCCCGATAAATATCACTTGACTAATAACTAGTTGATATAAACTCTTGTTAATGCAAAAAAAAAAAAAAATCGCATTGTTAACGTGACAACGTCAACGCTCCAGATGCCCAAAAATAGAGGAAAGAGAGTGGAGGCTCTACCTACATAAATTCTGTCATATAACAATCAGAACAAGAAAAAAAAAAAAAGGTGTTTTGGGGTTGTTAGATTGTTAGTTACTCTCTAACCTTCTATAAATTTATAAACTATTATTCAATTACTGAGGTTGTATATATAAAACAACCTCATTCATTTTTTTGGGCTACATGGAAGCAAAAGCCAAATCACTAATCAACAATAATCATCCTAGATTGAGACTTGCCACCCATGCGTTCCGAGTTCGAAACTCCTCATTTTCTAAATTATTGTAATAGTTTCGAACCCTTTCCCTCTTCTTAATAATAATAAATTTTTAAAAAAAATCCTTTGAAATTTAAAGAACACTACAAAGGGTCTCACTCCAAACAAAGGAAAATACGAATAAATATCGACATATTACATAGAAACTGTTCAAGTGAACAATTAGTATTTTCGTTTAGTGATACTTCTCATTTTAATTTTGGAGTCCGAATGCCTATCTTTATTGATGAACAAATGAAATTACTCAATTTCAAATGTCCATAATATATAGGATAATGCTTGTGTCCCCCCCACTACTTACGATTAGCAAATTTTTCCGTCCGAACATTATAATCGAAACTATTTATTCTCTTTATCATCATCTAAAGATCATATATGCAAAAAATTATTCAATTTGTAGATATTTTAGCCATGCGTATGCATAAAACAAATAGACAATTCATCATGAGGATGCTACTTGTTACCAAAATCGTTGATTGGTTTAACACATATGAATGACTAAATGATCTCCAAATTGAATAATTTTTTGCAGATATGATATTTAGATAATGATAAAGAGAATGAACAATTCTGATTATAATATCCAGACGGTAAAAATTCGTTAATAGTAAATAATGTGACAAATAAGTCCTCCCATGAGAGGACACAAGCATATTGACTATGGAGATAGAGACTTAACGTTAGAGAGAGTGTGACAATCGGTAAGTTTGAATGCAATTCTCTCCTTTTGTCTTCGTTCTTTGGGTAAAACAATAAAAGAGTAATTTTCACGTGACTTGGAGGTCTATTGAATCTCACGTGACTTCGGTGAATTTCACGTGACTTTGAGGTCTATTACTTTTACTTCGTGTGGGCTTTTATGTAAAACTAAAATACATAATATAGCTTTGACAAAAAAATTATTATTATTAGCACTCTAAAATTTTTATTTTGCAATCTAAACTTTTTATATTTAAAAAGAAAAATACACTTATTTTGGAGTGCCAATAATAATAATTTTTTTTTAAATACCTACATAATATAGCTAATTTACCTATGAATATTATAATTTACCACCATCATGCTGTTTTCGCATCGTTGTGCCAGAAAAACTTACACATTATTATCTCATGATATATTAAGTCACAACTGTGAAAAGATACTCTTACTTTACAAGTCCTCCAAAACAAACAGCTTGACATGTCATATAAGTATGGATCAAACTTCAATGGTAGATACTGTTGAATGATTTAAGATTTATTTGGGACTCACCTCAAATTAATCTAAGACCATTCAATAACCGTACTATTGAATGGTACGTATCACCCAATATTTTTCCTATAAGCATAAGTGAAAATATACTTTTATGAACCGACCTAATTTAATTAAAATTTTATTTTATCCCAATTATTTCTATATACCCAAAAATAAAAATAAATTAAAAAATATAAAAAATTAGCCATTAACCCTTTGGACTAGAAGCCTGAACACTCCTGCGCAGATAGTCTGTTGGTCGACACGAATTAGTGACTGCTGCAATTCAAACCTCGTCGCTGAGGCTGAGAGTAAAAATTCCATGAAAAATGCCATTTCTCTTAATCTAAACCTACACTGCTTCCTCTCTCCTCTTCAACTTCCTTCGACAGCAACAAAGGTAACTTCTTTCTGCAATTTTTGTTTCTGGGTTTCTTTCTCTGCGTTGTTTATCAACCTTTATGATTTTTTTGTGTGAAATCTGCTCTTATCAGTCGGCGGGAATCATTGGAAGCAACTGAAATGTGTTCCAATTGCAATTTTATGTTTATTTTCATTTATTTTTGGGTTATCGATTATGGTTTTGTTTTTGTTTTTCCTTCTGTTTAAGGTTACTATGATGTTTTTTGTGTATTTTTTTTGCTCGAACGTGGTGTTATATTGTGGATGGATATTGGGTTTTTGGTGGGGATTTCAAAGGGTGGTTGCTTTTTGTTGGGTTTTAGTGGGTTTATTGGTCGGATTGTGTGGTCTAATAGAGATGGGAGATAGTGGTTGCTTGGGTTGTGTAATAATCTGACTGACCGAGATAAGCCTCGAATTTCGTCGGTGGTTAAGGGAGGAAGATGGGGGGGGCGGTGTTAGTAGGGTTCAGTGGGAAGCTCCAGCTAAGGCCAGCCTGAAATTTGGATTTGGATTTGTAATTTGTAAGAAATGCTTATCTAATAGGAAAGAGGAATAGAGTTAGTTTAGCTCAGATCATTGGCGCCATGTTTTTCGCAGTTTCATCTTCGAAAAAACCGTCTTTTGTTTTACTGAGCAAACAGGGTTTTAGAAATTTTAGAAGGTGAACTGATAACGGTTATCATTTTCACTTTTCTGGATTCTGAGCACAGTTTTCGTTTTCGTGAAACAAGTGGAACCTCTGGGGTTGCAGAAAGTTACACAGATGCCGAATTCATGTCCTGCCTTCTTTCTCTATGTGATAAACTCTCTCTGATTTCTCTCTTTTGGTTATTCCTTTAACTGTAAATATTCTTTCGAGTTTCTCTCTGTTTCATATGCTAATACTTTTTCTCTCTTGGTCCACTAGTTTAAGTCCATAAGCCTAGTTTTCCTGTTTTTTCTATTTATTTTGTAAATATCCGGATTGTGTGACTTTTAAATTATGCATTAGACTCCATACATATACGTTAGAGTGTTTGTTGTATACTTTTATTTTGTACTTTCTTCTACGTAAATTCTAAGAATCTTAATATTGTGACAATGTAATTTCAAAGACTGGTTACCTATCCGAAGTAGGGTTCCGAGTTTAACAACCATGAAAGTATATATGCAACTTCTTGATTTGACTGGTTTGTGATATTTCGTTATTAATTCAAGGGATTGTGTTTACTGTATTCGCAGATGTGCTGCTAATTGTTGAACTGGTTTGGTACTAAATTTTGTGCTAAGGATCTACAACCCTATGGCTATCGTTGAATCTATAAACGATCTTCCAGTTCAAGATCCACCGGAGGAGGATTTCTCCTCTGCTGATTTGACTTGGACCAAATTTGGCACTACCGAGAACCATGATGATGCAGCTCTCATTCCTTATGACCGAGTGGATGAATTTATAATTGGTGAATGCTCAAATTTAGAGTGCCCAACGAGGTTTCATATTGAAAGGGGAAGAAGAAGAAAGATGGGCATCTTTACAGAATACAAGGATGATGAGTATTTGGAATATAAGCTGTGAGTAAAGAAATTCTTAAACCTTACCACCTCATTGCTCTTATATTATCTTCTTCTGAAGGACAAAAAAACTTACTTTTCCACAAATCATTCAAAAGATTAGTGCTAATTCACTATTAATGCATTTTGAGTTTCCAGCTTATCTAATCCCTGGTTCTAATTCACTTTTAATGCATTTTGAAAGAATTAATCTGCGTGTGCCTGTTCTTTTCCTTATTTTTGACCCGTCTTGATTTAACCAACATAAATCAGTTGTATGAGGACAACATTGAGAGTTTTCTGCTCTGGTGACCATTATATTTGAGATGGGACCAAAACCCCCCCATCTCCCCTCCTCTCTCTCTCTCTCTCTCATTTCATCTTTACTACTATTTTCTTATTTTAGGCACTCCAGTTATTAATTATTCATTCTTTCTCCTTGAAGGTATTGGTGTTCTTTTGGTCCTGAGAATTATGGGGAAGGAGGGGGTATTTTGCCTAGCAGAAAATATCGACTCAACACCCGCAACCGTGCAGCTAGACCTCAATCCATGCGGGGCTGTACATGCAATTTTGTAGTGAAGCGTTTGTATGCACGTCCATCACTTGCTCTAATTATATATCATGAGAGGCGCCATGTGAACAAATCTGGTTTTGTTTGCCATGGCCCACTTGACAGAGATGCAATTGGCCCTGGAGCCAATAAAATTCCATATATCTGTAATGAGATTCAACAGCAAACAATGTCTATGATCTACCTTGGCATTCCTGAAGAAAATGTACTAGAGAAACACATTGAAGGGATTCAGCGGTATTGTGGTTCAAATGCAAAAGTAAATAGCCTTGCTTCCCAGTATGTCCACAAACTTGGGATGATTATTAAGCGATCTACCCATGAATTGGATCTTGATGATCAAGCTAGCATCCGCATGTGGGTTGAACGCAATAAAAAATCCATATTCATTTATCAGGATACTTCAGAAAAAGATCCATTCATTCTGGGGATTCAAACAGAGTGGCAGCTGCAACAAATGATTCGTTTTGGCCATCGGAGTCTCATTGCAGCTGATTCAACATTTGGCATAAAGAGACTTAAGGTAACCAAATCATTAATGCTTTTTTGTACAAGCTTGCGAACTGACTAACCCTCTAGTGAGCCATTAGATTTCTTTCCTTATTTCTAGGTTTAGTAGGACTTGTTTCCAAGAGCATGAATAGTAATAAACGAAAAACTCTCGTGGGTAGTTATCTTGTTATCACATTCATTCAAATATAGGGTTTGCTTTGGAATATACGAGTTACTGAGTCATGAAATGATTCATGAATGTATACCCAGGGCTTTTCAATTTTTGTATAGATTTTGAGAATGTGCATAGAGAGTAGATATTTATAAATGTGTTTGAAATGGCAGTATCCTTTGTGCACGCTTCTTGTCTTTGACTCAAGACAACATGCACTCCCTGTCGCATGGGTCATCACACGTAGCTTTGCAAAGCCAGATGTGTCTAAATGGATGAAAGCTCTACTTGATCGAGCTCATAGTGTTGAGCCCGGATGGAAGATCAATGGGTTTTTAATTGATGATGCAGCAGCTGAGATTGATCCCATCAGGCAGGATGCTCTGTCTCTGTAATTCTTTGTGCATTAAATTTATCTGGCCTTAGAATATTGTGCATTCTAATAACACATTTCGTGGTCTTTCAGAGATATATTCTGTTGTCCAGTCCTATTTTCCCTTTGGCGTGTTCGTAGATCATGGCTGAGGAATATTGTAAAGAAATGCAATAACATTGAAGTTCAGCGTGAAATTTTTAAACGTCTGGGTAATATTGCGTATAGCATTTGGGATGGAAGTGATACCCTGGTTGCCTTAGAAGAACTAACGCAAGATTTTGTTGATCAGACCGCATTTATGGAATACTTTAAGCAGTCTTGGGTGCCTAAGATTGGTTAGATCTCTATATCTCTCTCTCTCACTCACTGATGCACATTCCTGCACACATCACGTCGAATGGTCTTACAAGTTTTGCATGAAACTATCATTTATATATTATTTCTTGTTAACAGAAATGTGGCTTTCAACAATGAGGAGTCTTCCGCTTGCAAGCCAAGAGGCTTCTGGTGCCATTGAAGCATATCACATCAAGATGAAAGTGAAATTGTTCGATGATTCACATCTTGGAGCGCTCCAGAGAGTTGATTGGTTAGTGCACAAGCTAACAACAGAGCTGCATTCAAGTTACTGGCTTGACCGCTATGCAGATGAATGTGATGCTTTCCAAAATGTTAAGGAGGAATATATTGCTTCTACGTCATGGCACAGGGCACTGCAAATTCCGGATTCTGCTGTTACCTTAGATGATAAAGACCACCTCTTTGCCAAGGTTTTAAGCCAGAAGGACAGGGGCACCATGCATCTAGTGTGGAATCCCGGATCAGAGTTTTCCTTTTGCGATTGTGCGTGGTCAATGCAAGGGAACCTTTGCAAGCATGTCATCAAAGTCAACATGATCTGCGAAAGTCGTCAAGATTACCAGCCTTCCATGTCTTCTCAATCATTCAAAGACGTCCTGATGAACCTATTGAAAAAACCAATGGATGATTCGATTGCTCTAGATCAGTCAGTGGCCTGGACTATGCAGATGCTCGATCAAATACGAAATCTTGTAGAAGTGAGTAGTGCTAATGACATTCGCACCGTGGTAAACAATCTGCCGCTGCAGTGGGTTTCTAAGAAAGGCAGAACCAGTGTTGGAAAGCCCTTCACTAATCTGACTCTTCCTTCCGCGTCCAACGATGCAAAGAGCACTGCAGCAAGGAAAAAGAACCGGAAGCGAAAAACATTGTCGAGATTGAGATGATCGTTAGGGTTGGGAGATAGATATAGGATTCCTTACTTTTGCAACTCTCTTTTGTTTCATATTCTTGATGAAAGAATTATAGAGGAAAATCTGATTTCAGTTGTGACAAGTATATTATGATCTCTATGTTCTCGGGAAATTGTAAATTGACTTAACCATTGAATTGATAATTTAAGACACATGGAAATGTTTGTCTAATTGGCAAGATGTTACTTTTATGGCACATTTACATAATTGTAATCAAAATACGAAATTGGATTTCGATTACGAGATACTCCTTTATTTTCTTGAGTCATTACTATACAGTGGATTTTAGTTTAATTATTTTCTTGAGTCATTACTATACAGTGGATTTTAGTTTAATTGGGGAGCAAGTTGGATTGGAAATTTACACATCCGAAAATTTTGAAATCCGAACATTTCCAAAAAATTGAATGGAAGTTTACAAGTTGAGGATACAAGTTTCCAAGTTCGGAAAACTTGAACCGGACAATTGGACAAATTTATACAACCCTAATGTTACTTGACTCATGTTAGTATTTGTCGCTCTACAGAGTTTATCTAACAATTCAGACAATGTTCGTATCTAATAGTTCAGACAATGTTCGATCAACAAGCCAAAGATTGGTATGATACTACCGATTGTAACATAGGACAGTCGGGGTCACACAACCGACTCTTCCAAGGGAGAGTTGGTAGTATCGTACCGCTCGTCCCATTTTTTTTTTTTTTTTTTTGAGTTTTGGGTTTTTTTGTTTTTGTTTTTCTTTCCCTTGCCATAATAACAAATTATGGTCTTCATATTCTACAAAATGTATTTTTCGGTGCAAAATGTCTTATAGTTCATTTTTAAACACTCGAAAAACAACTAAATAAAACCTCAATCTAGCAGTTTCGTAGGAATGGTTGGCACGGCAATATTGGGAGAAATGATCGCCGTTGTACCAAATGCTAATGAGAAGGGAGTCTCGCTAGTAGCTTGGAGAATAGAGGAGGCCCAATCCCTTGGAGCATGGAGGAGGCCCAGTCCCACTTGACCCAGATTGATGACCTAGCCCAAAGCCGATGGAAATGGAGGCCTCATTTGGCCAAACCATCCACCTCATAGCAGAGATTTCTCAATTGTAAAGTTCTCTAGTGAGCAATACAAACATCTTTCTCTCAAATCTCTCTGAGTGTTCGTATTTGTTCTTTGCTAGTTCTTGTGCTCTTGTGTAGTTCCATCCGATCGAGAGGGTGGAAGGCTAACTTAGCTTGTTCGAAGGCGAATAAGGAGTCTAAGGCCGCACGGGCATGAGGCTTCGAGAGTCATCCCGTGACACTAGTACTTTAACCGCACTGGGTACTGGAATTCAACTTGCTAACAAGATTATTTAATTGCCTGCTGAGGTGTATATGGTTAGATGTTGTTATATTATAATACATAGTCTCTGGAATTTGTGCTTGTTTCTTTCCTGATCTTTTCCTGCCTCTTTCCCTTCCCCTTACCGGGACTCGCCGTTTCCCGGTAAGATTGTTATATTATTGTGGACCCCTTTTTGTTTTTGTAGACTGAAGGAGCTTGACTAGGCATTTTTGTATTAATTTCAGTATCGTCCGTTGGGCAACACAACACAACCACTGCCATTTTTTCAGTCGTGATCGGAATCACTGCAGTTCCATAACGGTGGATACCGCCATGACAGCGCACGGAGCCTCCTCTTCATCCTCCTCATCAAAACTTTGGAATTACGACGTGTTCTTGAGCTTCAGCGGTGTAGACACACGCAATGGCTTCACGGGCCACCTCCACGCGGCGTTAAAAGACAGAGGATACGAGGCCTTTATTGATGAGGACGATCTAGAAAGAGGGGAAGAAATAAAAGAGGAACTGTTCCGGGCAATCGAAGAGGCGAGGATCTCTATCATTGTGTTCTCAAAGAGGTATGCGGATTCGAGTTGGTGTCTTGACGAGCTGGTGAAGATCATGGAGTGCAGAGACAAACTGGGGCGACATGTTTTGCCAATATTCTACCATGTTGATCCTTCACATGTCAGGAAGCAGAACGGAGATTTAGCCAAAGCATTTCAGAAGCACGAAGACGGCATCCGTGAAGAGAAAGATGACAAAGAACGCGAAGCTAAGGAAGAAAGGGTAAGGCAGTGGAGAGAGGCTCTTACTCAAGCTGCAAATTTGTCTGGCCACCATCGTCAAATCACTGACAAAGGGTAATCATTCTGCTTTTCAAGATTTGAAACATTTTAGTGGACAATAATTGTTAAACGAGTATCACACACAAAGAGAAAATTAGTTTCACTAGAAAATCAAGACTTCCAAGATAAAATACTAAAAATAAATATGAACTTGTAAAATTAGGAAACGGATCTGAAACTTGGACATTTTTTTTTTTCAAGAGTTGATTGGTAGCGTTAGAAGGTTAAATAGTTAGTCGTTTAGGGAGATGAGAATCAGTGGGGATTGAACCCGCACTGTACTTTAAGGTGTATTTCTAAAACAAGGAATCTGAATTTTTGACACTTAAACTTTTATACGTACTGGACTACTCCAATTAACATGCTTAATCAACACACCTTCCTGATCTCTCATATAAAACCTAAACCTTAGTTGAAGTCTAATTAAGAAGTCAGACAATTAGGTCTCCCTCTCTGTATATATGGTTCAATTTCATTGGGGTTTATACATCAATGAATGACTTTTTTCTTTTATTCAGTTCCTCACAAAATCATACTTGCAGGAGTACATGTAAGTATAAAGAAAATTGTTTATGAGTCAGGGTACTGATAGCAACTACCGAGCCTTCATTGAGTCCCGCTAATGCTTACGAATTCAATTTTCAGGCGCGAAGCAGAGCTTATTAGAGAAGTTGTTGACAAGATTATTATGGAATGGCTTCCCAGCACAAACGAATTACATGTGGCCAAGCACCAGGTTGGAATCGATTCTCGCGTTCAAGATATTATCAGTCATCTTACAGATGGTGGATCAAATGATGTTGTCATGGTTGGAATTTGGGGGATGGGTGGATTGGGTAAAACAACAGTTGCCAAAGCCATTTATAACCAAATTCATCATAACTTCGAATTTAAATGTTTTCTTGCCGACGTTAGTGACACTACAAGTAAACATGGTCTGGTTTATGTGCAAAACAAACTTGTTTCTGACATCGTGAAACAGTCTCAGATAAGTAGTGTTGATGGAGGTATCAGTATGATAAAACAACATTTTCGACATAGAAGGGTACTTGTCATCATGGACAATATAGATCAAGTGGAGCAACTAAATGCAATCGCTGGAAATCATGATTGGTTTGGTCCAGGAAGTCGAATTATGATAACGACACGAGATGAACATTTACTAAACCAAGTGAAAGTGGACAAGACATATCCGGCTGAGAAATTGAATCAAGGAGAAGCTCTGGAGCTCTTTAGTTGGCATGCCTTTGGAAATAGTTGGCCTAATGAAGGATATCTTGAACTCTCAAAAAAGGTTGTTTCTTACTGTGGAGGTTTGCCACTAGCGCTTGAAGTTTTAGGCTCTTTTCTGATTAAAAGAAGCATAGTAGAGTGGAAAAGCCAATTGGAGAAACTGCAAAGAACTCCTGATGGAAAAATAATAAAACCGCTAAGAATAAGCTTTGAAGGGCTAGATGATACACAGAAGGATATATTCCTCAACATATCTTGTTTCTTTATTGGACGGGATAAGGACTATGTTGCAAAGGTACTAGATAAATGTGGATTTTCTGCCACAATAGAAATCAGTGTCCTCCGCGAACGATGCCTTGTAACTGTTGAACACAACAAGTTGAATATGCATGATTTGCTTCGAGAAATGGCCCAAGTAATCATATCTGAAAACTCCCCTGGTCACCCTGGACAATGGAGTAGGTTGTGGAATCCTCAAGAGGTCACCGATGTATTAACAAACAAATCTGTAAGTACATTCCGAATAAAATTTTGGATTAATTCATGTGTAAATATAACTATATGCAGTTGCACAAGGAAAGTTCAATTGGGAAAATGATGTAAATATATGCAAATAATCCTTTTCTTACAGGGAACTGAAAATGTTGAAGGACTTGCTCTAGATTTACAAAGCCCTCTCAAGTCAGCGAGTTTCGATACAATAGCGTTTGCCAATATGAAGAACCTGAGATTGCTCCGGCTCAACTTTGTACAGCTCATTGGAGAGTACGAATGTTTTCCCAAAAAGTTGATATGGTTGTGCTGGCATGGATTCCCTTTAAAGTCCATACCAAATTACTTTTTTAATCAAGAGAAACTAGCTATTTTGGAGATGCAGTATAGCAAACTGGTACAAGTTTGGGAGGGTTCCAAGGTAGAATTCTGTATCTAATATTCTTTCTGGATTTTATTTTTATTTTTTATGAGATCTTCCTTTTGGATATTAACTTCAATTTTCCTTTGGTTTTGCTCGACAGTCGCTTCAGGAGTTGAAAATCATTGATCTCAGTTTTTCCTACTACTTGAAAGAATCACCAGACTTTTCGGGACTCCAAAATCTTGAAGAATTGATATTGGAAGGCTGTAAGAGTTTGTCCAAGATTCACCCCTCCATCGGTGGTCTTAAAAGACTTTGTTTGGTGAACCTTAGAGGATGTTGCAATCTTAGTTCTCTTCCAGTGGATTTCTATAAGTTGAAATCTGTTGAGACTCTTTGGCTTAATGGTTGTCGGAATTTCAGAGAACTGCCTGAGGATTTAGGGGAGATGGTATCATTGAGAATACTTGAAGCAGAGGGTACAAAGATAAGACAAGTACCACATTCGATAGTAAGATTGAAGGAGCTCACTTCTTTATCTCTAGCGGTTCATGTGCCCCATTCGTTACATGGCTTATTTTCTTTACGACAATTAAAACGCGGATGGTGCAGAATACCTGATGATGCATTCCCTAAGGATACTGGGAGTCTAATTTCTTTACAATATTTGGGTCTTCAAGGGAATGATTTTTGTACCTTACACAGCCTCAGTGGTCTTTCGAAGCTTGAAACCTTGCGGTTAAATGATTGCACAAATCTTCATACGGTACCTGATTTACCAACAAATTTGAAAGTTCTGTGTGCGTTTAATTGTCCTGTATTAGAAACAATGCCAAATTTTTCGGAAATGTCAAATATGAGAAAACTGATTTTAAGTGGTTCACCCAAACTCACCGAGGTTCCAGGCTTGGATAAGTCATTAAACTCCATGACAATGATTGATATGCAAGGGTGCTCCAATCTCACAGCTGAGTTTAGGAAGAACATCCTACAGGTCTCTCTCTCTCTCTCTCTCTCTAATTGCGTTTCTATTGCGCACGCACACACACAAACACACATGTACATGTATACATATAACACACACTTGCATTGTACATACAGGGATGGACTTCTTGCGGATTTGGTGGCATTTTACTCTATGGGAGTTATGTTCCTGATTGGTTTGAGTTTGTCAACGAGGGCAATAAAGTCAGTTTTGATATTCCGCCAAGTGATGGTCGGAATTTTGAAGGGCTGACTCTGTTCTGCTTTTACCGGCCAGGCAATAGATTTGATTGTTATCTTCCTTTTGCCATTACTGTTATAAATAATACCAAGCGTACTGAGTTGCGGGTCCACATAGGCATAGAAGATCGGGAGTTTTGGTACCGCAATCCTGAATCCGATTATCTTTGGCATGGACAATTATCAAACTTTAAGCTCAATTTGCAAGGCGGGGATAAAGTTGATATAATTTTTGTTCCGAATTCGTATTTTTCTGGGATAATAAAGAGAACTGGGGTTAATCTTGTATGGGACAAACCTATCAAGGAAAATTTGCATGATTTGGATCGTGCTGGTTATGTTTTTGACCCGCATCCAGCTCGGTTCATTGAAGATGATGTTTTTGACCCGCATCCAGCTTGGTTCATTGAAGATTGGTTCTGTTTTTGACCCGCATCCAGCATTGAAGATATGAAGATGAAGTTATGTTTTTGACCTGCATCCAGCATTGAAGATGAAGATGAAGTTATGTTTTTGACCCGCATCCAGCATTGAAGATATTGAAGACGAAGTTATGTTTTTGACCCGCATCCAGCATTGAAGATATGAAGCGAAGTTATGTTTTTGACCCGCATCCAGCATTGAAGATATGAAGATGGCATCCAGCTCGGTTCATTCAAGATTGGTTATGTTTTTGACCCATCCAGCATGAAGATGAAGATGAAGATGAAGCAGTGCATGATCATGATCATGATCCTCTCGGCCTTGCGCATTTACGTCTTTCCTTGTAAGATGAAGATGAAGATGAAGATGAAGCAGTAGCAGTAGCAGTGCATGATCATGATCATGATCCTCTCAGCCTTGCGCATTTACGTCTTTCCTTGTCTCTTGATACTCTTCCTGCAGGCCACCGTCATATTCAGCCTCATTCACGACAGCCTCACACTCAGCCTCGACCGCGTCCTCAGAATCTCCCAGTACTTCTCCAGCGGCAGCCACAGGGTATGGCGGTCAGTGACAGTGGAGAGCAGATATCCAACTCAATGGACGATGATCCTCTTGCACGCCTTTGCAAATCCTTTGCATGTATTTCTCTGTCTCCTGATCATTCATCTACTTTCTCAACCCGCATTCAGCCGGACGCCTGACTCTGCTGGGCTTTCCCATTTGGAGAGAGTGAGAGACTGTACCAGCTAATCAATTAGTCCCCTTCTTCTCCTGTTTTTGCCGCTTTCCACAGAAATCTTTATCGTTTTGACAGCACTACTTGCCCTAGTTTGGGATTGAGGTGATTAAAAAAAAAGCTGGGGTGAAAAAAAGTGTTTGGTAAATTTTTCCAAAGCAGCTTTTTTTTTAAGCTTAAGCTGTTTTCAGCCTAAAAGCTGAAGCTGCAGGATAGCAGCTTCTCCAAAAACAGAAGCGCTTCCACAAAAACACGGGTGAACAGTACCGTCTATCTCGACTCCCCAGTCCCAGCCCGTGCCTTTTCTTTTTTCTTTCTTCTTGCTTCTTCCTCCATCTCCAGATCGATACTCCCTCTGCACACTTCTCTCGAACCTTACCCTCTGTCGCAGCTTCTCTCTCTCGCTCTGTCTCTCAGCCACGGTCAATCTCACAGCTTCCCTTGCCCTCTCTCGAGGTAGGTTTCAAACTTTGAATGTCTTGTCTTGCATTTTGTACCATTTTTCATGAATTTGATTTGAGATTTGGATTTGAAATTGAAGATTAAATTGAATTGGTTATGTGATAGATGTGGATTTGAGATTTTTTAGGATAGATGTGGATTTGGATTTGAGATTTTTGGGCATTTGTAAGTTTTTTGGTGGTGGTGGTGGTCGAAGCACAGGAGCAAACCAGAAGTACTACTTTTCTAACTTGTATTAGAAATATACGTAACTTTAGGAATTGGGGCTTTTGTGTCGAATCTGGCAATCGAGAATGGATTAGGAAATTCCTTGGTTTGCTTGAGCTGCTTGAAACTGAATCTGTTATTTTTCTATCCAAGTTTTGGTTCTTACCATTTTTCTTTAATGGTTATTCTTATCAGTGTGATTGAAATACGCGATCTTCATTAGTTCAATACCCCGCATTTTCGTGTACTTAGCATTTTGATATTGGACTGCGGAGATGGCAGAGGTGTGTACTGTTATATTTTGTGAGAGGCACAAGTGTGAAGATGTGTGTGGCGAATCGATTGCTATTTTTTGTAGAATTTGGGCTTTTATTGCTTCAGAGTGTATCTTGGTGAATTCTTCATTTGCAATTTTCTGGCATCTGTTTATCGGTGGC
The DNA here is from genome assembly GCA_018257905.1 of Gillenia trifoliata. Taxonomy (NCBI): domain Eukaryota; kingdom Viridiplantae; phylum Streptophyta; class Magnoliopsida; order Rosales; family Rosaceae; genus Gillenia; species Gillenia trifoliata. The sequence continues at coordinate 15,504,018 of CM031088.1, read as the reverse complement.
TTTTTTTCTTTGCTCGAACTCTGATGTTTTTAAGGTTGGTGCTGTCAGTCTGCATCTTGAATCCAAGTATAATATCTTGTTTGCTTTGTAGGAGGCAGTGAGATTAGATTAGATAGAGTATACTATCTGTCTTGCAATTGTTGGAGGAATCATTATATTGAGTTTGAATTGATCAGTTGCTTGAATGAATCATTAATATAGATGTATGTTGGCTGGTTGTGTGATGTATTGAGCACTAAAAAATGTGGTTTTGTGTGATGTATTGAGCACTAAAAAATGTTGGCTGGTTGCCGTGAACATTTTACCAATATGTCCACCAATACTTACATTTTCATCTAGCTTTCTTCAATAAGGTGTACTATCTAGCTTTCTTTTGGACAAATTATAAACCATATCACTGCAGGAAACTTGCCTTTTCATGAAGGCCTCGTTTCTTGAATTTTAATAGTAGCGGTTTTCTTTCTGAAATCAGTTCTCAGGTTTTCTTTAGCAACTGGCTCCATGTATAGCATTTAAAATGATATTGGATTACAAATGAAGCTTTATTTTCTCTGCATATATTGCATTGTATCCTCAGTTGTTGAACATTACAAATTGCAAGTCCTTTACATCATAGTCAATGAACATTGTCAAGCTGATGGGAAAGTTAATTTCTTTTTTCCTTGTTTCCATCTATTTTTTTCTTCAGATTAATGGATCATTGGCTCGCCGTGCAATTAAGGATTTGATGGCAAGGGGTTCCATTAGGCTGATAGCTGCTCATGCTAGCCAGCAGATTTACACCAGAGCCACCAATACTTAAACGGGAAAGGTGTTTGTTTTTGGTCATGGAGGCGCAAGTATTCACCTTTTTTGTGATGTTAGGAAAAACCGTTGTCTTTTACGTTTAGTATGGTGACTCTATCTGTCATTTCCTTTTGTCTTTAAGGGCCATACATTTGTCTTGGTTGTTGTCGACAGTTTATTTTCTGCTACTAATGGGATTAGCTAATGGTATTGTGCTGTAACTTTTGGTCTGATTTTTTGTTCTGAAATGTTGTGTGCCACTGAAAGTCAGCATTTTTGGTCCATTTGAATGCTCATTTCAGAGGTTGGAGAAAATTGTTGTCATTTTTTTAGGTTGATGATTGTTCACTTTATTTTTCTCATTTTGGTGGGCACATACCAAGATGAATAAACGCAACGTTCTCAAACAGATTGCAGGAGTATTTTTGTTCATTATCCGATGGTGATGCTCACCGCTCTATTTGAGTTTAAATTTCGAGATCTATGTATTGGATGGACACAAATTTCAAAATTTAAACTCATCTAATTGTAATAAGTAGAGTGGTGAGCATTATCATCAATTGAGGGTGCTGAGCATTATCACCCCAGGGACTATTGTGAAGAGAGCAATAGTAGTGATGATGATGAAGAATATCAAAATTATCAAAGTTGAAGGATCACATGAGATAGAAGCATTAAGAAATAGAATAGCGGCAAGTTTGATGAATGCGTCTAATTATATTACTTTCAAGTACATTAACAATATTGTACTAATGAATCCTAGCCATTCAGTCTAAAATATTTCAATTAAAGTAGTTTGTCATACTAATTAATATTTAAGATAAAGTTTATAAATATTTTTCTTTTACAAATAAAGTATATTTAGTAATTCATCTTTATTTGTTAAGAAAATTAAATTAATAGCACATTTAGTATTATACCCTTTTTGGTCATTTCACACAGTCACAGCTGTTTTATATAAAAGTTTACCAAACACTATCATACTGCTTTTTTTTCCAAAAGCACTTTTACAAAAAAGTTTACCAAACACTCTACTGGCTTTATTTCACAGCCGCTTATTCTCACAGCACAGCCACTTATTCTCGCAGCAGCTTTTTTTCAAAGCACAGCAATACCAAACTAAGCCTTCATCTACAAGATCAGCATTTGACCTGATCGGGGAAGCGTCACTTTTATCGTCCATAATAATGCTCCTCACTTTCTCCACTCTCAACATTTTTCGTCTGCATAAATAGAACATTACTACATTAGTTTCTAAAAGTTATATTTTTTTGAATAAAAATATAAAAAAAACATAAATCTTCTAGAAAGATTTGGAGACAAGGAAGGCTTATAACTGATTTAGCTACTGTAGGCTCTTTGCCTGACTTTTCCTTCCTCAAGTGATTCCTTTTCCGCTCGGTTGAGTTACACGCTACATTCTGAGTTGAACATTTCAAGATTGTGATTGTCGCAGCATTTGGTTGCCGAGAAATTGAATTCTTTGTGATGTTTGATCCAGATTCATGCTTTCTTGCTTTTGCAGATGTCCATTTATCATGATCTTGATACTTCAACACATTCTTAGATTTTGCTATATCTTTCTCTGGTGAACTCCTGCTAATAGCAGTCACCTTTTGGACCTTATCAACCTTCTTGTCAATTGCCTCCTTTCTCTGTGGTTTGTGATCTGCAGGATGAGAAGCTTTCAACTTTCTCGAAGCCTTTTCTTTCGTCTTGGCCTCTCTTTCTTCGGGTTTCTCTACTGCTACTTTCCTGTTTTTAGCTCTTTCTTCCTGGTCAAGCCTTTTGCTTGGAGTCTCTTCTGTTTCCATTTTTCGGTGCATTTTTTCAGACTTCAACGCTCCTTCTTTTGTTCCCAAACTTTTTAGCACCTTTTTGTCGTAAGAAGCTTCCTCTCCCCGAACCAATGGCGCACAAGGCTCCTCTGATTCCATAGATGAAACAGGAAGTGGCCTTATAAGCACAATGGGAGGGCTATCACGAGTAAATCTTTGCGCGGAATCCGAGTGATTGAAATGACGGAAATCAGGCATATGATCTTCAACAGAACTGCCTTTCAAAAGTCCTTTAAATCGCATTGTTTCAAGAACTTCCCTCAGAGTCCTCTTTTCGTGATCCACATTTTGAGCTAAAGTTTGAGGCTTTCTAACCTTAGGCCTATGAATATCAAACATAGGCCTCTGCTGACTTAAGAGAGTGAGTTAAGAATAAAATTGACCTAAGAGAGTGAGTTAAGAATAAACACTAGGGAACTAATCAAGAATCAAGCAAAAAGTCTAATTCCAAAACCGCCTGTTTTCGAGACACATAAAAACTGGATTCTTATAGTAGGTGCACTATTTGTGGGAGTGAAAAACTGGATTCTTTCAAGAGTTGACTTCACAATTATAAATTTATGGTATGCAAATAATTCACCTATACTTTTTATATAAAATATAGTTAAATTAATTTTTAATCAAATAACATATCTCTATTTTTGTACTAATTAATTTACCTATATATAAATTTATTTATGATTAGCACGTTATTTATTTTTGTAGGTAAATTATTTTGCATTTATTATTATTTTATATGCAAATAATTGACCTATATTTTTATGTAAAATACAGGTAAATTAATTTTGAACCAAATAACATTTCTTTATTTTGTAGGTAAATTATATTGCATGAATTTTGACATATATTATGACACAACCCGTACCGGAGAATAATATTATTTTATTCCCGGAGGTGCAAAATGACGATTTTGCCCTTGGTTGACCTTTCGGTTGACTTTTGCGTCGTACCTCGTACGACGCATTCACTTGTATTTTCGTGACGTGCTCGTCGCTACGAACTCGTAGGCGCGAGCGGAACGTCATTCGGAGTTCGAATGAACGTTCTACGAACGTTAATTTATTTGTGTTTGGTGACTTGGGCCTTGGGCCCAGTAGTTTCTGTGGGTCCAGCCCACTGTACCTCTCTGTCACTCTTGTCTCACTCAATCTCTCTGTACTCTGTCTCTCTCACTCACACTCGATCCCACTCTGTCTCTGCAAACCAAAAATCCAAACTCAAAACTACTCTGGGCACCCAACTCCAGAATCTCCACCCATCTCGGCCTCCCTTCGACTTTTCTGGCACCTGTAACTTCACCACCGTCATCCTCATCGTCCCTGGATCACTCTGAAACCCAGAAAATCCACGAGCAGCACAGAACCCAGAGCCGCCATTTTCTCCGGCGAACTCGATCGACCGACCTCGGTCATCCCCAGCCTTGATTCGACCTCAAACCTTCACCTTTGAGCTTCTGGGGGCCCTGGGAATCGAACCCAGGCCCTGCATGTGACTGAAACCTCGAGGATCAACGAGTTCGACTTTTGGCCGCGAACCTCGAGGCCATTTCCGGCCAACTCCGGCCATCTATTGGCCCAACTCTTGGTAAATTCGAATTCCCTGAACCTCTAGCTTCATTTTGATGTAAGAATCATGAAATTTGGTGAAGAAATGAGCAATCTGTAATTTTCCAGAAATTCCGGCCATCTTCCCCAGATTCCGGCGGCGGCGAGCGGCGGACGGCGGCGGCGGCGCTCGGCTGCCGGAGTTGCAGCGGCGTGACGTCAGCGAGCCGGCTGGTGACGTCAGCGAGCCCCGGTCCAACCCGGTCCGAACCGGGGAATATACCCGAGGTATATTCCGTCTCTTTCTGACGCCGTTTAGGGAATATTCTCTAACGGTAACGGAATATTCCGTAACGCCGTTAGAGAATATTCCGTTAGCAGAATGAAATATTCCGTTAAAGTTAACGGCTCGTCGTTAACTTTAACGGCGCGTGAACAGTGCCGCGCGTGAGGCGCGTGACCAGCGCGTGGCCGCGCGTGGTGGACTTCCACCGGCGCGTGGCGGCGCGTGAGGGCGCGTGGGACCTCATAGCCGCGCGTGGCGGCGCGTGAGGCCAAACGGCAGCGTGTGGCGGCGCGTGCGACGGCGCACGGCGGCCCACGGCGGCGGTTTTGGGGTTTCCGACCCCGAAACTCCGTTTTCTGGTATCCGAACGCCGTTTTTCTTGTAATTTCGTATACTTTACTAATTTGTGGGTTTTAAAAATAGGTTTGGCGACTCATGGACTCCGGAGAGCGTATTTTCGGATTACTTCGGCTTCGGTATTTGTGAGTGGGCCCCTTCCTCACTTAAATTAAATGTTTTATATGTTTTAATTATATAAATGGTTTTGCCTATACTTTAAATTGACTATTAACTTACTTATTGGCAAACTTAATTTATGTCTACACTTTTAATGACTGTAGTTTAGTATTTGTTCCGTATTTGGTAGACCTTGTATTTCGTAGTATTTACTTGGTTTATCGGATAGACTTGATGTTTGTTAGACCGACTCGGTAATGTATTAGGCCATGGAAATTAGTGGGCCTCGACCCATATTTCCATTTGGTTTTATGCCATTAAATTGGTGATTTCTGTATTACCTTGTATGCGTATTACAATTATCGTACCAACCCTATTTTCGAGGGTTTAGGGAATTAATTATTTTAATTCCCTATTTATGCGTTTGGATCTTATATTCGTTTGACGGGCCTTGGGCCGTATTTGGGTGAGCTTTGGAAACGATAATTTCCTATCATATTTTGGGTTCACCTAATCTACCATTAAGTTGGTATTTCTATACCTTGGTACCCGTATGGTGTATTCTTGGTATTTTACATATTGTGGTTAATTACTTGGTATTTCGGGTACGGTACCCGAGAATACTTTATTTAGTGGTGGTTTTAAAGGTTATCCCAAAAAGGGAAATTACCTCATACTGTTTTATTTAAGAATACTCCGTGGCATGTTTTTATACGCTCAACTTGGGAGGCTTACACGGTGTTTATTGTACTGTCCGAGGCCAAGACCAGCCTTCACGTGATTGTTCACACGCACCGATACGCTCACTATGGATCCATAATAGGTGCCAGCCTGTCCGAGGTCGCATGGGCGCCCGAACTCGTTGTGATGCGATTAGCGCCAGCTTCACGTGATCGTAGTACATGAGCGTAACTTTATTTATACACCCAGCCTGTTCATGACAGAATATATCTGTATGAACTCGTGTGTCTGCCTTGCCTAACCGAGCACTTATCTTGTAGTTGGATTGTGAGTTATCTCGGATTTTCACTGATGCCACGGATACTTGTATTTGATTTACAGTTTTCCCGTATAACTTTATTTTATGAACTTTTGGTAAATTATGCCGAACGGTGGCTTTCTGCCCGTTTCGGACGGTAAGTACATTTCCGTACTTACCTTGATTTTCTACCTATTAGTATATTATGTTTTCAAGAAAGGTTTTACGAAACTTAATACCTGTTTTACGGCGAGGGGTTAGTATTTTCTAAAGGAAAGGTTTTTACAAAACTAACTTTGGCCCACTCACCCTTCTGTTTTGCGCCCCTCCAGGTTTAGTGGCTGGAGCTGTCGACGTCGAGACCCGGTGGTATGAAGTTGTTCAGAATCCTCTTTATTTGTAAATTTTCAGTATTTTGTACTCGCACGTTACTGTGTTATTTATTTACTAATTCTTACTCTGTGCGAAATTTGTACATCCTACTCATTAATTTATTCAAATTAATCCTTATTTTATTCAATTGGCTTTCGTCACCCTACGTGGTGTCGACCAGCACATCCGACTTTTGGGTGTTCATGTGTACATCCGGGTCGGGATGTGCCAGATTGGTATCAGAGCCTAGTTACTACTAACCTATGCTCTTCCTTCCGCACTCTGTACCTGTCGGTTGGGTATCAGACTTCAATTCCTTGAACTTGGCTACTTCTTCGGTATTCTAATACCTGCCAAGTTCATTCTTGAACTTTGTGTCCTCAAATTCTTTTCTTGGAATTTAGAAATCCTCTGAACTCTACACTTTCGGTGTATTGTTTCTTCTTGGATTAAATCTAAGTTCTTCCAGTGTCGTACCACCTCGACGTCATTGATGCGCAGTTTTTGGTAGTTTTCTCGACTTCGACGATTTTGTCGCGTTTTTCGGGTACGCATAGTTTTTGGCACTTAACTTTGGACGTTTTCTTTACCAACTTGCGTTGAAATCGCACTGAATTGGGAAACTGATTCAGTTGCCGTGTTTCAGATTTTAGGCGTGTGGTGTCAGTTTGACACAACGGTTGCTGACGTCATCACTGGTCTGAACTGGTTTGCTGACGTCAGCACCGGTCATCCCTATCCTTTTTTCGGTCGCCGGAATCTGGAAAATTGGCCGGAATTTCTGGAAAAATTTCAGAGCTTCATAACTTCTTCATTTCAAGGCCAAATTGCACGATTCAAGTACCAAAATGAAGCTAGAAGTGAGGGAATACGATTTTACCATTTTGGGCGACAAAAATGGCCAGAAGTGGCCTGAAAATGGGGAAGAACCCACGGTGCAAAACCGGCAGATTTGATTTCTTCGATTCTCGGCCAAACGCCGCCACCCAAGGCTCGAGCAAGGTCCCTGGGACTTCCAGGAACTCAGTGGTGACAAAATCGAGGTGATTCGAGCTCGGTTTCACCGAGAAAAGGCCGAGGGAAGATATTCGAGATCGTCGGAATTTTCTGAGTTTTATGGGTTTGAGTTGCAGGGTCCAGGTTCAAGTATTTGGAGTCGACGAGGATGATGATGATGTATGTGATCTCACCTGGCCAAAGATTGGCTCAGTGAGAGGGTGGAGAGGCACTGGGTGCCTTGATCAAGTTGGTGGTGTTATAGTCTTATAGGACGTTGAGCTGTTGCGTTCATTGGTGTGGCAGTAAACCCCACATGATATCCTTTAAATTTTGAAAATGTTTCGGCAATATCGAGAATTTTGGTGAACTTTTTGATACTTCGGTCCAATATCTCGACTCAATTTGATAAATTTTAGAGATATGTCGATGAAAGTTTTAGTGCAATTTGGATCATAAGATTTCATAAATATTAGTCAATATCTCAATAAGCAAAATTTAAAATTGAAATGCAATAAAATAATTGATTCAACTACCATCCATGTGTTTGCAATTTTAATTAAAAAAACTTATCGTATACCATATACCAAGAAAAGAACGAAAACTAAACGAACTTCAATAAAGTAATGCAAAAGAAAAACAAACAAAAATCCAATAGAAAAAATTGATTAAGGGATAATCGGTATGACACTACCGATCCCAACATTCAACAGTCGGGGTTAATCAACCGACTCTTCCAAAGGAGAGTTGGTAAAGCATCGTACCGATCGTCCCATTTTTCTTTTTTTTTTTTTAGTTTTGGTTTTTGTTTTTGTTTTTCTTTTCCTTGCCATAATAATAAATTATGGTCTTCATATTCTACAAATGTATTTTCGGTGCAAAAATGTCTTATAGTTCATTTTTGTAAACACTCGAAAACAACTAAATAAACCTAAATCTAGCAGCCAGAGGAATGGCCTGTAAGATCAATATCGGGAGAAATGATCGCAGCTTGTACCAAATGCTAATGAGAAAGGAGTCTCGCCGGTAGCTCATCTTTTGGTGGTGTTATACTCCTTATAAGACGTTGAGTCATTGCTTCATTGGTGTGGGAGTAAACCCCACATGATATCTTCTAAATTTTGAAAATGTTTCAATATCGAGAATTTTGGTAAACTTTGATACTTCGGTCCAATATCCGACCAATTTGATAAATTTTAGAGATATGTCGTATGAAAATTTTGGTGCAATTTGGATCATAAGATTTCTCTATAGTTGCTAGTCAATATCTCAATAAAAATTTCAAATTGACGCAATAAAAATAATTGATTCAACTATCATCCATGTGTTTGTAATTTTTTTAATTAAAAAACTTATCGTATACCATATACCAAGAAAAGAACGAAAACTAAACGAACTTCAATAAAGTAATGCAAAAAGAAAAAAACAACAAAAACTTAACAAAAAATTGGATATGGACGACTGTACGACACTACCCATCCTAACATTGACAAATAAGTTACTTCAACCCACTTTCTCCAAAGGAGCAGTTGGTAACATCGCACCGACGTCCCATTTTTCTTTTTCTTTTTTTTGAGTTTTGGGTTTTTTTGCTTTTGTTTTTCTTTCTCTTGCCATAATAACAAATTATGGTCTTCATATTCTACAAATGTATTTTCGGTGCAAAATGTCTTATAGCTTCATTTTAAACACTCGAAAACAACTAAATAAAACCTAAATCTAATGGGCCAGAGAATTGGCCGGTACCCAAGAATGTTGGGAGAAATGATCGTCAGTTTACCAAATGCCAGTTTGTATGAGTCTCGCCTCTACACTTCATCTTTTCGTTATGTTATACCATAAGATGCTGAAATATTTTCAAGGTTACTGGGCGTGAGTAAACCCCACATGATATCTTCTAATGAAAATGTTTCCTACAAAGACGAGAATCTTGCAACCCGATACTTCTCATTCAATATTCGACCAATTTCCGATAATTTGTAGATCCGTCGATGAAAATTTTGAAGCAATTTGGATCATAAGATTTCTTACGCTTGCTAGCCAATATCTCAATAGTGCAATTTAAAATTGAAATGCAATAAAAATAATTGATTCAACTACCATCCATGTGTTTGTAATTTTTAATTAAAAAAACTTATCGTATACCATACCAAGAAAAGAACGAAACTAAACGAACTTCAATAAAGCAATGCAAAAAGAAAAACAAATAAACAAAATCAAATAGAAAAAAATTGATTAAGGGACGACTAGATGACACTACTGACATCGTAACATTGGACAATGGCTACTCAACCAACCTTCCAAAGGAGAGTTGGTAGCGGGTCGTGACCGATCGTCCCATTTTTCTTTTTTTTTTCGGGAGTTTTGGTGGGGTTTTTTTGTTTTGTTTTTCTTCTCTCATTTCCTAATAACAAATTATGGTCTTCTATATTCTACAAAATGTATTTTTCTTGCAAAAATGTCTTATAGTTCATTTTTAAACACTCCGAAAAACAACTAAATAAAACCTAAATCTGGGCCAGCTGTGAGGAATGGTCGCACGGCAATATTGGGAGAACTCGCATCGCCGTTGTACCAAATGCTAATGAGAAGGGAGTCTCGCTTAGTAGCTCATCTTTTGGTGGTGTTATACTCTTATAGGACGTTTGAAGTCAAGGCTCATTGCGTGGCAAAGAACCCCACATGATATCTTCTAAATTTTGAAAATGTTTCGCAATATGGAGAATTTTGGTGAACTTTTGATACTTCCGGTCCAATATCTCGACCAATTTGATAAATTTTAGAGATATGTCATGAAAATTTTTTGTGCAATTTGGATCATAAGATTTCTTTTCTATTAGCCATATAGTCAATATCTCAATAGTGCAATTTAAAATTGAAATGCAATAAAAATACCTGATTCAACTACCATCCATGTGTTTGTAATTTTAATAAAAACTTATCGTATAAATCATATACCAAGAAAAGAACGAAAATCCAAACGAATCAATAAAGTACGTAAAAAAGAAAAAAACAAACAAAAATCCAATAGAAAATCCAATAGAAAAATCGATTAAGGACGATCGGTATACATAATACCGATCCTAACATCTTCACAGCCAGGCTATTCAACCGCCTTCCAAAGGACAGCAGGCATCGTACCGATCGTCCCATTCTTCTTTTTTTTTTTTTAGTTTTGGGTTTTTTTTGTTTTTGTTTTCTTTCTCTTGCCATAATAACAAATTATGGTCTTCATATTCTTACAAATGTATTTTTCGGTGCAAAATGTCTTATAGTTCATTTTTAAACACTCGAAAAACAACTAACAAAACCTGAAATCTAGTGCCAGAGAATTATTTTAAGACTAGCAATATCGTGGAGAAATGATCGCAGCTTGTACTAAATGCAAATGAGAAGGAGTCTCACTGGTAAATTTCATCTTTTGGTGGTGTTATAGTCTTATGTGACGTCGAGTCATTGCAGACATGTGGGAGTAAACCCCACATGATATCTTCTAAATTTTGAATATGTTTCTGCACACGAGAATTTTGGTAAACTTTTATACTGGCCCAATATCCGACCAATTTGATAAATTTAAGAGATATGTCGTATGAAAATTTTGGTGCAATTTGGATCATAAGATTTCTTAAAGTTGCTAGTCAATATCTCAATAAGGCAATTTAAAAATTGAAATGCAATAAAAATAATTGATTCAACTACCATCCATGTGTTTGTAATTTTTAATTAAAAAAACTTATCGTATACCATATACCAAGAAAAGAACGAAAACTAAACGAACTTCAATAAAGTACGTAAAAAGAAAAACCAAACAAAAATCCAATAGAAAAAAATTGACAGTGGGACTATCTGGCATGACACTACCGATCCTAACGTCGGACGCCAGGTTACTCTAACCGACTTTCCAAACGAGAGTTGGTGCAGCATCGTACCGATCGTCCTATTTTTCTTTTTCTTTTTGAGTTTTGGGTTTTTTTGTTTTTGTTTTTCTTTCTCTTGCCATAATAACAAATTATGGTCTTCATATTCTACAAAATGTATTTTTCGGTGCAAAATGTCTTATAGTTCATTTTTAAACACTCGAAAACAACTAAATAAAACCTAAATCTAGCAAGCTTTCATAGGAATGGTCGGTGTAAACACGAAATTTCCCCGCAACGAATGAAACAAGAACACGCGTACAAAATAAATTTGTATTAATGAATGTTTTAGGTTACAATCTGAGGTACAAAGTTTGATCCTCTTCCGATTCGATTCCGAAGACGTAAGAGTGTAGGACGAACGAATGTGTATGTGTAGTTGATCCAAGGGTCGTAGAGACTTGATCTTGGTTTCAAATCTGGATGTCACAAGAGTTTGGCTTAGACGAGTAGGATTTCCGTTCGGGGTGATGGAAGGACCTGCACGTGTAGTGTGGTGTCGATACCTTCACGATGAAGACGTAAATGCAAAGGAGTTTTCTCGAGTCTTCCGAGTTCGCCTGCCCGACCCCTTTTCGTTTTGGAGCCTTGTATTTATAGGCTTCTCCATGATCCTTTGCATTGAATCAATTTATTTGCCGAGCTCTGATTTATGGAATTTGTCTCCATGAATTGTCTCGACTCTAACTTAATTTGAACTTGATTTGGTATTAATTTGAACCAAATCAATTAACTTGATAATTTCACCAAATTAATCTCACGGATGGAAAGACCAAAGTCAATTGACTTCGAGGATTCAACCAAATTAATTAACTAATTCTCTAATCCTGATTTATATTTGATTTAAATCAAAGTAAATTACGAGATGTTTCTCATTTTATTTCCACCATCAACTTAATTCGGTAATTTCTACGCCATTAGATTGACACGTGTCATTTTCGACAACTCATCCAACTTTCGATGAATCACATGCCATGTGTACCATTTGTGGGACCCACGATGTATGCCACGTAGTTCGGCAAGTCAATTTAATTTGTTGGTGAACATTATTTTCACCGAAATTCACATGTCTATAGGGCTCAAGCACGGCAATGTTGGGAGAAATGACTGTCGTTGTACCAAATGCTAATGAGAGGGGAGTCTCGCCTGTAGCTCATCTTTTGGTGGTGTTATGCAATCTTATAGGACGTTGAGCCGTGCTCATTGGTAGAGTAAAACCCCACATGATATCTTCTAAATTTTGAAATGTTTCTAAGAATATCGAGAATTTTTGGTGAACTTTTTGATACTTTTGGCCCAACATCTCACCAATTTGATAAATTTGTGAGATCTCGTCAATGAAAATTTTGGTGCAATTGGATCATAAGATTTCTTACGCTTGCTAGTCAATATCTCAATAGTGCAATTTAAATTGAAATGCAATAAAAAATAATTGATTCAACTACCATCCATGTTTGTAATTTTAATTAAAAAATGACGTATACCATATACCAAGAAAAGAACGAAAAACTAAAACGAACTTCAATAAAGTAATGCAAAAAGAAAAAACAAATAAACGAAAATCAAATAGAAAAAAAAAATTGGATTAAAGGACGACCTGATGACAATACCGATCCTACACAAAGTGCGCCTAGGTTATCCAACCGACTCTTCCAATGTGTGAGAGTTGGTAGCATCGCACGATCGTCCCATTTTTTTTTTTTTTTTAGTTTTGGGTTTTTTTTGTTTTTGTTTTTTTCTCTTGCCATAATAACAAATTATGGTCTTCATATTCTTATTAAAAAATGTATTTTTCTATGTTAAAATGTCTTATAGTTCATTTTTAAACACTCGAAAAACAACTAAATAAAACCTAAATCTAGCAAGCCAGAGGAATGGTCGGCACGGCAATGTTGGGAGAAATGATCACAAGAAATTCAAATGCTAATGAGAAGGGAGTCTCGCCGGTAGCTCATCTTTTGGTAGTGTTATAGTCTTATAGACGTCGAGTCAGTTTCGTTGCTTCATTGGGTGGAGTAACCCTACATGATAGATCTTCTAAATTTTGAAAATGTTTCGGCAATATCGAGAATTTTGGTGAACTTTTGATACGCTGGTCCAATATCTCACTCAATTTGATAAATTTTAGAGATCTGGTCGATGAAAATTTTGGTGCAATTTGATCATAAGATTTCTGCCAGCTTGCTAGTCAATATCTCAATAAGGCAACTTAAAATTGAAAATGCAATAAAATAATTGATTCAACTACCATCCATGTGTTTGTAATTTTAATTAAAAAAACGATCGTATACCATATATACCAAGAAAAGAACGAAACTAAACGAACTTCAATAAAGTAATGCAAAAAGAAAAACAAGTAAACGAAAATCAAATAGAAAAAATTGGATAAGTGGACGACGGATGACACTACCGATCCTAACTTTGGCAATGGGTTATCCAACCGACGTCTAAAGGGGAGTTGCATCGCACCGATCGTCCCATTTTTCTTTTTTGTTTGAGTTTTGGGTTTTTTGTTTTGTTTTTCTTTCTCTTGCCCTAATAACAAATTATGGTCTTCATATTCTACAAAATGTATTTCTTTCGGTGCAAAATGTCTTATAGTTCATTTTTAAACATTCGAAAACAACTAAATAAACCTAAATCTAAAGGGGGCCAGAGGAATGGCCGGCACGGCAATATTGGGGGAACTGACGCCGTTGTACCAAATGCCAATGGTAGTGTCGAGTCTCGCCGGTAGCTCATCTGCTGTTATACTTTATGACGTCGAGTCAGTCAAGTACCATTGGTGTGGCAAGAATCCCACATGATATCTTCTAAATTTTGAAAATGTTTCGCAATATCGAGAATTTTGGTGAACTTTGATACTTCGGTCCAATATCTCGACCAATTTGATAAATTTGTAGATATGTCGATGAAAATCTTTTGGTGCAATTGATCATAAAGATTTCTTTCACAGCTTGCTAGTCAATATCTCAATAGTGCAATTTAAAATTGAAATGCAATAAAAATAATTGATTCAACTACCATCCATGTGTTTGTAATTTTTAATTAAAAAAACTTATCGTATACCATATACCAAGAAAAGAACGAAAACTAAACGAACTTCAATACAAAGTAATGCAAAAAGAAAAAAACAAACAAAAATCCAATAGAAAAATTGATTAAGGGACGATCGGTATGATAATACCGATCCTAACATTCTACGCCTGTGGGCTACTCAATCGCCTCTTCCAAAGGACAATTTGGTAGCATCAGACCGATCGTCCCATTTTTCTTTTCTTTTTTTGAGTTTTTGGGGTTTTTTTGTTTTTGTTTTTCTTTTCTCTTGCCATAATAAAAATTATGGTTCTCATATTCTACAAAATGTATTTTTCTGCAAAATGTCTTATAGTTCATTTTTAAACACTCGAAAAACAACTAAATAAACCTAAATCTAGTTAGCCAGAGAATGACGCAGACGCAATATTGGGAGAACTAATCGCCGTTGTACCAAATGCTAATGAGAAGGTCTCGCCGGTAGCTCATCTTGGGTGGTGTTATACCTTATGTGACGTTGAGTCATTGCTGCTTCATTGGGCGTGGGGAGTAAACCCCACATGATATCTTCTAAATTTTGAAAATGTTTCGGCAATATCGAGAATTTTGGTGAACTTTTGATACTCGGGTCCAACATTCGACCAATTTGATAAATTTTAGAGATATGTCGATGAAAATTTTGGTGCAATTTCGATCATAAGATTTTTTACGCCATAACATTCAATAAATAATTTAAAATCGAAATGCAATAAAAATAATTGATTCAACTACCATCCATGTGTTTGTAATTTTTAATTAAAAACTTATCGTATACCTATACCAAGAAAAGAACGAAAACTAAACGAACTTCAATAAAGTAATGTAAAAAAGAAAAAAAAACAAACAAAAATCCAATAGAAAAAAATTGGATTAAGGGACGAGCGGTATGACACTACCGATCCTAACGTTGGATAGTCGGGGTTATACAACCGACTCTTCCAAGGGAGAGTTGGTAGCATCGTACCGATCGTCCCATTTTTCTTTTTTTTTTTTAGTTTTGGGTTTTTTTGTTTTTGTTTTTCTTTCTCTTGCCATAATAACAAATTATGGTCTTCATATTCTACAAAATGTATTTTTCGGTGCAAAATGTCTTATAGTTCATTTTTAAACACTCGAAAAACAACTAAATAAAACCTAAATCTAGCAGTTTCGTAGGAATGGTCGGCACGGCAATATTGGGAGAAATGATCGCCGTTGTACCAAATGCTAATGAGAAGGGAGTCTCGCTGGTAGCTCATCCTTTGGTGGTGTTATACTCTTATAGGACGTTGAGCTGCTGCGTTCATTGGTGTGGGAGTAAACCCGACATGATATCTTCTAAATTTTGAAAATGTTTCGGCAATATCGAGAATTTTGGTTGGAACTCCTCCAAGTCTAAGTGGTTTTAATGTTTTCTTTTCTTTCTTTTGCTCGACAACCAGGGCAAAGTCGCCGTCGTCTTCGTCTTCTTCTTCTCTCTTTCTTTTCTTGCTTGACAAGCAAGACCAAGTCAGGGGTGGGTTGAAGATGTTACCTGTAGAACAAGGTTGCAGTGCCCGCAAAGCCTACGCCTTCTCCGCCACAGTTGTCACTTTAAGACTGGAATCAGTCATTACAGTTGTTCGGTCTTGACACAAAACATAAAAGTTTCCTTGATAGAAAACAACGTCTTGAAAATCTCTGCGGCCGATGCACAACTCAGAGACATTGATGATGACTTGGGCAATTGAGTTACAGAAAACTCAGAGAGTGGATGCAACAGTTGATGAGTTGTACTTGCGCCCAATTTATTTCCTTGTTCGACGTCGACGACCTTAATCAACCAACCGCTTCCCCTTTCATCTGCTTCTGGTTCTGGTGGCGCGAGATGATTGAATGGGGAACTGGAGTTGTTTCGCAAAGGGAGGAATGGACGACCGCCATGACTTACAAACTGTACGGAATCGAGAAACATCAGTTTTAGTGTGGAGGCGCTAACCTATACTCTTGGCAAACTCATGTGGAAGGTCGCTCCATGATCTACTACTTCTACTCCACGGCATCGTCGTATTTGTATTCGTATTCATATTCGTGGGCATCAATTGTTGTCTTCAAACACTAAAGAGCAAGCAGGCACTAGCAGAGAAAGAATGAAATATTTAATGGAAATTAAGCAAGATATGAACACTAGTTTGCTTGCTTATATATGTATATGTATATGTATATACATATATATGTATATGCACTCACCCGAGTTCCACCCTATTTCTATAGTAATCTAGGGCTACAAACGAGAGACGAACCGAATATCAATGTGCTCAAGCTTGTCTTGTTTAATTTTTTTTCGAGTTCGAGCTAGGCTTGGTTTGCTTTTTATACGAGCCAAGCTCAAACGAGATTAAAAATTTCAAACTCGCTTAAAAATTTCAAGCTCGATACCGAACTCAAACTGTTTTGAGCTATTTCTAATAGTAAGTTGGTTAAGTTATAAATTCTTTTATGCAACTTAGCCATGCATGTGAAATAAAAATAATGCAACACAAAATTTTTAAATACACTGCTTTAAGATAGAAAACATAAAAGAAAAAAAATATGGCTGGAACCAGTGAGAGGCTAGACCATCACGTCTGTAGAGTCTTTTGAAGCAAAAGAATACAAAGGACATAATGCCTTAAAAAGAATCAAACTAAAATTGTCAAGCCAAAGGTTTTGAACTAGATACTAGCACGAAGAACAATAAACAATTCGGCAAATAAGATTTTGGTAATATGCGTTAGGGCTTTTTGATAGCAACTTGAACTCCTATTTCACTATTTATATCGATAGAAAAACCCTACTAACTAATCTTTTTATATGATAAAAAAAAAAGAATAAAAATATCCTTTGCAGTTTATTTTTTTATTTTGTTAATTAAATTAGTTGGACTTGGACTTCCAAATATGTAATAAGAGTTGAGTACATATATATATATATATATATATATATATTTATAAATATTATTAGGTGTCGAGCTTGAATGACCGAGCCGAGCTCAAGCCTACTTTTAGCAGTTTCATACAAAAATTATAGTTGCTCACAGACTTTATGAGCCGAACATACTAATGTTCAAGCTTGGCTTGTTTCTTAATTGAGCCGAACTTGGCTGGACTTGATTTTTTTTCACGAGTTGAGCTTCGACGAGGCAAACACGGGCCGAACCTGATGCGAGCTCGAACTGTTTCAAGTTGATTTGCAGCCCTAAGCCATCTGCTTGAATAAATCAAACTGAATCAACGCTTAGGATTAAACAAGGGGTGTTTAAAATGTTAAAAATGAGTTACTATTCTTAATTTTGTTGCTAAGTCTTGACTCTACACAATAGATTTAGAGCTTTACTAGTTGGATTGGAAATTCATATTTTGACAGAAAAACCTCCGTTCAAAATCCAAAAATTCCGAAATTTGAACATTTTCAAAATACTGGATGGAAGTTTTCAAGTTAAATATATTATGTTAATACCATTTGAGGATACAAGTTTTCAAATTTAGAAACCTTGATATGAACACGGGACCGACCCTGGCTCAGGGCGGACAAGGCAACAGTCCGAGGCCCTAAAAAGGTAGGGACACAAGAAATTTACAGTGGGCCCAGGGCGAACAAATTTATACAACCCTAATGTAACTTTTTTTTTGTTGGTCAAACAACCCTAGTGTAACTTGAATAGTATTCGTATGTCCTACGTGCAGACAGTATATGTAT